>CM065369.1:602500-797500 GCA_033032245.1 Poecilia picta | reverse complement strand
TGTCACCTTGTTCCCTCACTGCTGGCTTCACCAGGTCATCAGGCTTAGAGTGATTCCTTCAGATGTTCAGGTTAAAAAGGTATCAAACTATTCAGAGCAGGAACTTGGTTCACTTTATTTACTTTACTAATGCATGTCAGCTACAGTTTGGACTGTTTCAACTAAAAGAAACATGTTTTCTCTCCACTTCTTTGGTTCATTTTGTCCAGCTGTCCACTTTAAGTCTGTGTCCAACCAGAACCAGGTATTGTGTAGTTGGAGCTTTTAATCAGTTTTCAGTTAAATTAATTCAGTCCAACTTTATAACAGTCACAAAATGTCACCAAAGTCACTCTGTCCCTCTGAAACCTGTTCAGAACAATACAAAGTGTATTGAATTGTATCATTTGCTGAATATCGCGATATATATCGTATCGTGAGATTATTGTATCACTACAGCCCTAAACCCAATAGAACCAACCGACCAGAACCAGAGATTTTATTCGTTATTTTAACCTTCAGGAGCTAAAATGAACTGAACCAGGTCCAAATGGTTCTGGTCCAAATGGTTCCGGTCCAAATGGTTCTGGGTCCAAATGGTTCGGTCCAAATGGTTCTGGGTCCAAATGGTTCTGGGTCCAAATGGTTCTGGGTCCAAATGGTTCGGGTCCAAAGGTTCTGGGTCCAAATGGTTCTGGGTCCAAATGGTTCTGGGTCCAAATGGTTCCGGTCCAAATGGTTCTGGGTCCAAATGGTTCTGGGTCCAAATGGTTCTGGGTCCAAATGGTTCCGGTCCAAATGGTTCTGGGTCCAAATGGTTCTGGTCCAAATGGTTCTGGGTCCAAATGTTCCAGGTCCAAATGTTCTGTCCAATGTTCTGGATCCAAATGGTTTCTGGTTTCCAAATGGTTCTGGGTCCAAATGGTTCTGGGTCCAAATGGTTCTGGTCCAAATGGTTCTGGATCCAAATGGTTCTGGAGCCAAATGGTTCCTGGGTCCAAATGGTTCTGGGTCCAAATGGTTCTGGGTCCAAATGGTTCTGGGTCCAAATGGTTCAGGTCCAAATGGTTCTGGGTCCAAATGGTTCTGGGTCCAAATGGTTCTGGGTCCAAATGGTTCCAGGTCCAAATGGTTCTGGGTCCAAATGGTTCTGGGTCCAAATGGTTCTGGGTCCAAATGGTTCCAGGTCCAAATGGTTCTGGGTCCAAATGGTTCCGGGTCCAAATGGTTCCGGGTCGAACATTGACCCAGTTGCTGAAAGTTCTGATCATTTTTCTCTGTTTTTACTGAAATATGATGTTTAATTTTCTCTTTTCCTGAAATTGAATGAATTTAATCCTGATTGAGATTAAAGATTTAAATCTTTTCTCAGTTCAGGATTTAAGCTGAAGGTTCGTTTAGACGCTGAAAACAGAAACTATTGTTATTACATGATAATAATTTTATTATTATTACATAATATACATGGATCCCTGCAGATAGATCAAATCTTTGATTATTAATTATTCTCTGATTCATAACAGAATCAGTTCTGTTCCTTAAATTACACTCAGAGATTATATTACATTATTTACTTTATTATGACCTTTATTATTGTTATTATGACCTTTATTATTGTTATTATGATCTTTATTACCTTTATTATTCTTATTATGATCTTTATTAATGTTATTATGACCTTTATTACCTTTATTATTATTCCTGTTTGGTTGGTGGCTGATTTAGATTCAGAGGAATAAAAACCTTCAAAGGTTTTAATCATGAATCTGAATCTTTTTTACTGAATCACTTTAAATGAATTAAGATAAATGTATTTAATTTTTAACAAACTGTGACAATAATCAGCATTGGAAACATAATTCGCTCTAAATAATCCAGATTATCTCCTTTAAATTAAACTTCGTGTAAAATCATGTCGCGACCTGAAGCTGCAGACTTCCTGTGACGTCACGGCGTGGGCGCCCGCCTCTGCGCCCTGATTGGCTGCTGCGGCTCTTCAGTTTCCACAGGATGCGGTCGCTGCGCGTCACAGGCGGGGCGGCTGCGGCTGGCGCGTCTCAGCGCTGGGACCGGAAACCGGGCCGGAACCGGAGCAGAACCGGGCCGGAACCGGAGCGGGTCACACTGCAGCTGCAGAAACATCCAGAAAACACGCAGCAGGGGTCAGAGGTCAGAGGTCACAACAGAACATTCATCTTTATATAAACGGGAATAAAACACATTTAAGGTCATTTCCTGTTTCACATAAATAATAAATAAAAACTGGTGGAATAAAAACTTTAGTGGCTCAAACTGGATCATTTAAATACGACAGATAATTTATATAACTTTATATCAACGTTACATGTTATTGTATAAATCAGATGAAATTAGAATTTATTTGTTATCCAATCAGTGATGAATAAATCAAAACAAATAGAAAATAAAATACATAAAACAGAATAAAGAATAAAAATACTCAACATAAATATTCTGCAGTTATAAATATTTTATATGGTTCAAGATGCAGCTGAGTTTATTTATAATGTTTATATTTATGATGTTTATGTTTATAATTTTTTATAATGATTTTAATATTTATAATGTTTTTTAATGTTTATGTTTATAATATTTATAATGTTTATATTTATGATGTTTATGTTTATAATTTTATAATGATTTTAATGTTTATAATGTTTTTTAATGTTTATGTTTATAATATTTATAATGTTTATATTTATGATGTTTATGTTTATAATTTTATAATGATTTTAATGTTTATAATGTTTTAATTTTTATGTTTATGATATTTATAATGTTTATATTTATGATGTTTATGTTTATAATTTTTATAATTATTTTAATATTTATGTTTTTAACATTTGTTATGTTTATAATATTTATAATGTTTATATTCATAATGTTTATAGTTATATTTATAATATTTATAATGTTTAAAATATTGATAATATTCATCATGTTTATGATATTTTCGTATATTTGAACATTGACGTTACGACAAACAGCAGAAATATTTTTTACATCTTAAAATACCTGGAAGAACCAGCAGATACTTATTGATTATTGATTAGATCCATAACTGACTTATTGATACTTTTATGGTTTTAAGGTCAAAATATTTAATATTAAATTTAAATTTAAATATTTAAAGTTCAAATTTAAATATTTTATAAATAAAAAAGTTTAATTTCTTCTGGATCCAAACAATCATAAAGTCACTCAGCAGCTCAGAACCATCAGGTCCATCAGAACCATCAGAACCATCAGAACCACCAGAACCATCAGGTCCATCAGAACCATCAGGTCCATCAGGTCCATCAGAACCATCAGAACCATCAGAACCATCAGAACCACCAGAACCATCAGGTCCATCAGAACCATCAGGTCCATCAGGTCCATCAGAACCATCAGAACCATCAGAACCACCAGAACCATCAGGTCCATCAGAACCATCAGGTCCATCAGAACCATCAGAACCATCAGGTCCATCAGAACCATCAGAACCATCAGAACCACCAGAACCATCAGGTCCATCAGAACCATCAGAACCATCAGAACCATCAGGTCCATCAGAACCATCAGAACCATCAGAACCATCAGGTCCATCAGAACCATCAGAACCATCAGAACCACCAGAACCATCAGGTCCATCAGAACCATCAGAACCATCAGAACCATCAGAACCATCAGGTCCATCAGAACCATCAGAACCATCAGAACCACCAGAACCATCAGGTCCATCAGAACCATCAGAACCATCAGAACCATCAGAACCATCAGAACCACCAGAACCATCAGGTCCATCAGAACCATCAGAACCATCAGAACCATTAGAACCACCAGAACCACCAGAACCACCAGAACCATCAGGTCCATCAGAACCATCAGAACCATCAGGACCATCAGAACCATCAGAACCATCAGGTCCATCAGAACCATCAGAACCATCAGGTCCATCAGAACCATCAGAACCATCAGGACCATCAGAACCACCAGAACCACCAGAACCATCAGGTCCATCAGAACCATCAGAACCATCAGGACCATCAGAACCACCAGGTCCATCAGAACCATCAGGTCCATCAGAACCACCAGAACCATCAGGTCCATCAGAACCATCAGGTCCATCAGGTCCATCAGAACCATCAGAACCATCAGAACCACCAGAACCATCAGGTCCATCAGAACCATCAGGTCCATCAGAACCATCAGAACCATCAGGTCCATCAGAACCATCAGAACCATCAGAACCACCAGAACCATCAGGTCCATCGAACCACATCCCAGAACCATCAGTCCATCAGAACCATCAGAACCATCAGAACCATCAGAACCATCAAGAACCATCAGAACCTCACCATCAGAACCATCAAACCAAAAACCATCAGGTCCATCAGAACATCAGACCATCAGAACCATAAACCCAGAACCATCAGAACCACAGACTGCCATCAGAACCACAGAACCATCAGGTCCATCAGAACATCAAACCATCAGAACCATCAGAACCATAGAACCATCAGTCCTCAGAACCACGAACCATCAGGACCATCAGAACCACCAGAACACCAGAACCATCAGGTCCATCAGAACCATCAGAACCATCAGGACCATCAGAACCCATCATCAGAACCATCAGGTCCATCGAACACAGAACCATCAGAACAGAACCCAAGACCCTCAGGTCCATCAGAACCATCAGAACCATCAGAACCATCAGAACCACCAGAACCATCAGAACCATCAGAACCATCAGAACATCAGCCATCAGAACCATCAGACCATCAGAAACCAACCATCAGGTCCATCAGAACACAGACCATCAGGTCCATCAGAATACCATCAGAACCATCAGAACCATCAGTCAACCTACCAGAACCATCAGGTCCATCAGAACCATCAGAACCATCAGAACCATCAAGAACCACCAGAACCATCAGAGACCATCAGAACCACAGAACCATCAGGTCCATCAGAACCATCAGAACCACAGGTCCTCACCAGAACCCATCAGGTCCATCAGAAACCATCAGAACCAATCAGAACCATCAGGTCCATCAGAACCATCAGAACCATCAGCCATCAGAACCATCAGGTCCATCAGAACCATCAGAACCATCAGAACCACAACCATCAGAACCATCAGAACCATCAGACCATCAGAACCATCAGGTCCATCAAGAACCATCAGAACCATCAGGACCATCAGAACCATCAGGTCCATCAGAACCATCAGAACCATCAGGTCCATCAGAACCATCAGGCCATCAGAACCATCAGACCACAGAACCATCAGAACCATCAGAATAGGTCCATCAGAACCATCAGAACCATCAGGACCATCAGAACCACGGTCCATCAGAACCATCAGGACCATCAGACCATCAGAACCATCAGGTCCATCAGAACCACAGAACATCAGAACCATCAGGTCCATCAGAACCATCAGAACCATCAGGTCCATCAGAACCGACATCGAACCATCAGGTCCATCAGAACCATCAGGTCCATCAGGTCCATCAAACCATCAGGAACCATCAGGTCCATCAGAACCATCAGAACCATCAGGTCCATCAGAACCATCAGGTCCATCAGAACCACCAGAACCATCAGAACCATCAGGTCCATCAGGTCCATCAGGTCCATCAGGTCCATCAGAACCATCAGGTCCATCAGAACCATCAGGTCCATCAGAACCATCAGAACCATCAGGTCCATTCTGCTCTGCCTCAGTCTGTGGCTGACGTCTCTACTTTGACTAGGCCATCCCAACACCTGGGTTTGTTGCTGTTTGTTATTTTTTTATTTTATTTTTCAGGTTCAATAAACTCTAAAACTTCATCTGGAGCAGCTGTCAAATATGAGGCGTAGGGGCCAAAACCAGGCCGCCGGAGTTTTTCCTCTGGACGTCGGGAAACACGACAAGAAGCTCAACATGATAAATGTCAGAAGATCCTGGTGACTCTGGGGCCTCAGCATCACTCGGCCGCCGCCGAGGCTTCAGCTGGTTGACCCTGATGACATCAGGCCTGAGTCTGCAGGGCCGGTTCGGACATGACCTTTGACCTTCCCCAGGTTGAGCAGCAGAGCATTATTTACACTACAGGAATCAGTTTTAATAGTTTTTGTGTCAGAGGTTCAGCAGATGCTGTTCGCTGCTTTCTGGTGTTTGTTGCTTTGACTAGGCCGACCGCAGCGGAAGGCAGCAGCTGAGAGACGAGTCGATGGTGGTGGCTTCATCTTCATCATCTTCATCTTCATCTTCATCATCTGCAGCAGCAGCAGCAGCAGCAGCAGCAGCAGCAGCAGCCTCTTCATCTTCCTCCTCCTCGTCTTCGCGGTCGACCCAGAATCTGACAAACATCCGGCTCAACCAGAGAAACTCGACCGCAGAAACTTTCCGACGGAAAAAAAAAAACCTGCAGCTGCAACTTCCAGGAAACAAGAATCATTCGTTCAGTTATAAATATGACAACATGAACCGCAGCAGCAGCTGGTCATCACTACACATTCAGATCTATAATCTGGATTAAAACTGTCAGTTTGGAACCAGCAGGATGTGAATCTAGATGACCTTTGACCTCAGAGGCAGCAATAAACAGACTTTTACTGTGAAAATCCATTCAGTGTTTATGAAATATGACAGAACAGATCAATAATGACATTAATCAGATGAATAAAATATGTTCCATAAACACATTCATGGTTTAATTCAAGCTGCTGAAGGGAAACTTTGAAACACTTTCAATAATTTAAGGAGGAATTTATTAAACCCAGAAGAGGAAAAATGAGATTTTACAGAAATACAAAAATTTAAAGGTTTTAATATGAAAACATGAACAGAGTTCAGAGCAGAGCTGGAGGTCAAGAGGTCAGGGTGGTTTTCAGGACGCCGTGACCCTGAGGGGCAGAGTGGGGGACAGACTGAGGGACTCTGGACTCTCAGGACGCTTCGTGTTGCTCTCTCCTGTAATGTCTCTCCTCTGCCAGCAGGGGGAGCTGCTCCGATTCCCCCTGGTTCCATCCTGGACTTCGACTCGTCTTTGAATGTTTGGCCTCGTTTGTCTCACCTGTCCAGATGAAGCAGCTGTCCTATCAGCTCACCTGAAGCAGGAACGGAGGCCTCTGATTGGTGCATCGGAGGAACTCTTCTGATTGATCTGAATCAGGAAGTTGAGACAGAAATCATCGAAGGAAACCCAGTAAGGAAGTAATCAATAAAATTAAAAGGTTTTCTGCTGAATTTTGATCAGATCCTGAGAAAAGACGTTTTTCTGGAACCTGAAAAATATCCAACATGGAGCCTAGTTTTCATTTGGACCTGAACAGTTTTGGATGTAACTGTAGCTATGCTAGTAGCTCTGCTAGTAGCTTTGCTAGCTAACTGTAAATGTTTCACCCTGTGGCTCATATTGATGGTTTTTACTTCTGTTCTGGATTATAATCTCATCATGTTTATTGGGTTTAAAAGACGCTAACGGCTTTAATGCAACATTTCAACCTGTTGAATCATTGATGGTGATTTCAGTCACCTCTGGTTTCCTGCTAATGAAGCAAAGTCACTTCCTGTTCAGAGAAACAAGACGTGAAACGATCAGATTATTTGAATCATGTTTCTGTTTCCAGGACATTCAGAGCTGAGTCACATCAGGAGGAGCCGAGTTTCACCGACTGAAAGGTCAACAGAAACCGTCTCCGTCTCCATCGGACTGGAGATCCAGGTGAGTCGAGTCTAAGACCTTCAACTATTATAAAATACTAAATATTCACATTAAAATCATTTAAACATCCATCAGATGAAACCGATCATACAGAAGCTCAGGTTACCTATAAGCTTCTAAATACAAACATCTGTATTTAATAAAACATATTTGCTGTCATCTTTCATCACAGCTGGTGCCGAACAGACATCAGTCCAACTGATGAGCTGAACTGAAACATCTGGAAATAAACAAGGGAAACTAAAACATCCCAGAATTCCTCAGTTTTCTTTCTTCTGTGTGTTTATTTCTGACTTGAATCAAATGTTTGCAGTGGAATCTGAAGCTGCTAGGCCTCCTGCATCCTGCAGGTGGCGCCCTTCATGCTGGCTGTCTGTGTGTTTTATTGGACAACAGCACCATCAAGTGGATGTTTACAGAACTGCAGTTCAGTGGAGGGATGGAAACTGTTCAGTGTTTCTGTTCTCTGCCTTCATTCAGGATGTTTTCACGAATAAAACAGAACAGAGACGTTAATATGTGTTTTTAATAACCCGAGTGATTCTGGAGGTGAAGTGATGATAAAGATCCTCAGTAAAAACCAGGACTGGAAAAGAGGAGATGATACTGATGTGTCTGATTTAAATGTCTTGGATTGAACTTTAACGTTTTAACTGCCTGCTCCATGGTGCAGCATCATATTTGCTGAGATCCAGAGATGTGAATATTAACCTGATTCTTCTCCATAGTGACGTTTCATCTGGTCAGAGACACTTTGTCTGACACTCATGTCTCTGCCACATTTTAAGCATCTTTGTTGTTTGTCCTATGCAGATTCCTGCCACAGGAGAATCATCACATTATAACATTGATCCTGCTAATGGCTGATGTTCAGACCTTCAGCGTAACCAAACAGAAGAGATGTGGACAGACTGAAGGACAGACTGAAGGACAGACTGATGGACAGACTGATGGACAGACTGAAGGACAGACTGATGGACAGACTGAAGGACAGACTGATGGACAGACTGAAGGACAGACTGATGGACAGACTGAAGGACAGACTGATGGACAGACTGATGGACAAACTGATGGACAAACTGATGGACAGACTGAAGGACAGACTGATGGACAGACTGATGGACAGACTGATGGACAGACTGATGGACAGACTGAAGGACAGACTGATGGACAGACTGATGGACAGACTGATGGACAGACTGATGGACAGACTGATGGACAGACTGAAGGACAGACTGATGGACAGACTGATGGACAGACTGAAGGACAAACTGAAGGACAGACTGATGAACAAACTGATGGACAGACTGATGGACAGACTGATGGACAGACTGATGGACAGACTAATGGACAGACTGATGGACAAACTGAAGGACAGACTGACGGATGACTGTCAGTCACATGCCGCATTCAGCCAATCACGGCGTCCTGACGGTCATTCAGGCTCCAGGTGTGAAGCTGGAGACTAAATAGTTTCTACTCCTAAACATCCAGGTCGTTCCTTCATGTTCTTAATTCACTTTCAGACTCACAGTGTGAACAGGATTCAGATCTGAACCAGTTCAGCTTGGAGTCGGTGAGTCGTGAACGACATGTTTGTTGTTTAGCAAGATGGCTGCAGCCAGTTGTTACTGGATTTAACTTATTAAAATATGAGTTGAATACAATGAGCTACATGCTAATATCTGTATTTTGTTTTAAAGACATATAGATTTGTAGATTTATTTATTTTGCAGACCCCTGGAAACAGTTCAGCCTGGTGATTCCCTGGTTGTTGATGCAGATCCAGGTGAGACTTTAAGGTTGAAGGCCTGCCGGCTCCTGACTCTTATTTTGAAGTTCGTCTCAGTTGGATCATCTCATCTTTGTGAAGAATAAAATCTTCCACAGTTCAGGCTCCAGTGTGAGTTAGATTGTTTCATGCAGCAGATTTTAATATAATTTGTTGGACATCATGCAGCTGGACAGACGGCTCCGTTTCTGGACGTTGTCCATCCGGTCCAGCTGATCGGATCAGAACCGGGGGAGAATCTCAGCTCTGGTTCTCCGTCTGTCAGTGAATCAGAACTTCATGAAGCTCAGAGAGGTTTTGGTCTGAAACCTGCTGCTCAGGTAGGAACCATGTTGACCCATCAGGTTCGGTTTGACCAGAACCAGAACCAGACCTGGAACAAACCGCCTGAGATGTTCAGAACCTGCTGGTTCCTCTGAATCTGGACTGAATCACGAGTTTATGATCAGATGAGACAGTTGATTTCCTTTCAGTGCAACATTTTTCCAGTTCCTGTTTGAAACGGTTTTGTTTCTCATGATGTGGCCTAGTTAAAGGCCGACCAGGAGACATGAGCTGCTGATTAGAATCAGTTCAAATCAAATTTATTTACACATTTCAGCAGCCAAGCAGTTCAAAGTCTTCACATCATTTAAATACCATAATGTCCAGTAATGGTTCACACTGAATACAGTTTCCTTCATGTTTAACAGTTATTTTCTGATGGAGCGCCACCGCCACCTGCTGGCCGTTCTTGGTACTGAAGCATCTACAGGGCAGATCGAATAAATCTGAAGGCATCAAACACAATAAATTCAGTTCAAATGTAAAAATAAACATTATTGAGAGGAAATCAGAGAATCCATGGATGGAAACATTTAAAACAGGAAGCAACTCGAAATAAAGAGAAACTTTAAAAGAAATACAAAAACAATATTTCTAATGTTTCATGATTGTGGGATGAAACCAGGATGCAGAGCAGCAGGAGACTGAAGGAGAATATCTGAAAAAAATCCATAAATTAACAGGGAAAAAATAACATAAAATACAGTGAATAACTGAAAAGGACAGAAAACCTCCAGAAGTGAAGATGTGATGTGTTTCCCTCTGGACCGACCCAAAGGTTCTGGTTTATAGATGACAGAACTGATCAGTTATGATCACATGAATTACATATTAAAAAGCTGCAGCAGGAAATCAGCTCCCTGAAACAAAATATCATTTAAAAACGACTGGAGGAGTTTTAACTTCCAGGATCAACCTGAGTCCACATGATGGCGCTGTTGATCCATGAATAGTGAGCCGTAAGAGGTTCGATCGGTCCCGAGCAGGGAAGGTTCTGATCCGGTTCAGAGAGCAGAGTCCAGGTCCGGGACTCAGGGAGGTTCTGATCCGGTTCAGAGAGCAGAGTCCAGGTCCGGGACTCAGGGAGGTTCTGATCAGGTTCAGAGAGCAGAGTCCAGGTCCGGGACTCAGGGAGGTTCTGATCCGGTTCAGAGAGCAGAGTCCAGGTCCGGGACTCAGGGAGGTTCTGATCCAGGTTCGAGAGCAGAGTCCAGGTCCGGGACTCAGGGAGGTTCTGATCCGGTTCAGAGAGCAGAGTCCAGGTCCGGGACTCAGGGAGGTTCTGATCCGGTTTCAAAGCAGAGTCCAGTCCGATCGGGAGGTTTGACCGTTGTGGAGGAGGGAACTGCAGCTGAAGAAGAAACGGTTTGATGAGAGTTTGGAGCATCGATATGAAACTTTCACCAGGTTTCCTTCCAGAATCGTCTCTGGACTCTGGACTCGTCTCTGGACTCGGCTCTGGACTCGGTTCTGGACTCCTGTCTCTGGACTCGGCTCTGGACTCGGCTCAGGACTCGGCTCTGGACTGGCTCTGAACTCTGGCTCGCAGACTCTGGACTCGGCTCTGGACTCGGCTCTGGACTCTGGACTCTGGGACTCGTCTCTGGACTCTAGATTGTGGACTCTGGACTCATCTCTGGACTCGGCTCAGGACTCGGTTCTGGACTGGTCTCTGGACTCGGCTCAGGACTCTGGACTCGGCTCAGGACTCGGCTCGGACTCGGCTCTGGACTCGGCTCTGGACTCGGACTCTGGACTCGGCTCTGGACTCAGTTGCTTGGACTCGGCTCTGGACTCGGCTCTGGACTCTGGCTCTGGACTCGGTCAGGACTCTGGACTCGGCTCTGGACTCGGCTCTGTACTCTGGACTCTGGACTCGTCTCTGGACTCTAGTTGTGGACTCTGGACTCATCTCTGGACTCGGCTCAGGACTCGGTTCTGGACTGTCTCTGGACTCGGCTCGACTCTGGACTCGTCGGACTCGGTCTGGACTCGGCTCTGGACTCGGCTCTGGACTCTGGACTCTGGACTCGGCTCTGGACTCGTTCTGGACTCAGTTCTGGACTCTGGACTCGCTCTGGACTCGTCTCTGGACTCGTCTCTGGACTCGACTGGACTCGTCTCTGGACTCAGTTCTGGACTCTGGACTCGGCTCTGGACTCGTCTCTGGACTCGTGTCTGGACTCTGGCTCTGGACTCTGGACTCGGACTCTGGACTCGGCTCTGGACTCGTCTCTGGACTCGTTCTGGACTCGTCTCTGGACTCTGGCTCTGGACTCGGCTTGGACTCGTCTCTGGACTCGGCTCTGGACTCGTTCTGGACTCTGGACTCGGACTCTGGACTCGTGTCTGGACTCTGGACTCTGGACTCGGCTCTGGACTCGATGTCTGGACTCTGGACTCTGGACTCGTCTCTGGACTCGTCTCTGGACTCGGCTCTGCTGCACCAAATGAAACCATCTCATTGGTTTTCATCTGTTTTTTTCAGTTTCAGTTTCATTAAACGTTTTCCTGAGGCTCTCGGTTCAGTAGATCAAACATTTCAGCCTGAAACTCTGCAGCTTTTCTTCCTGAGGAGATAAAACTGAAACTGTCAGAATAAATGTATCCTGTTAGCAGCTGGTGGTCATTTTATCTTGACCTTTTGCTCCTGCAGGTTACAGGATGCTGAGTCGTCCTGATGTTTTACTTCAGATGTTGATTTTTCTGAGATTTGAAGTCAGAATGTTGAAAATAAGGTGACAAATTATTCGCAGAATACCTTAAATCTAAAAAACATCTTTGCACAAACTTCTAAGCATCACTAGAAAATGGCTGACTTTTCTGAAAACGTTCTCTTGCTAGTAAACTTTTATTTTTCTTACAATAAATAATTAAGAATTTTAAAAATTAGGAAAATTGTCAGGAGTTAAATTGTGTATTTTTCCTTGACGATCAGATGATGAGCTTCCATTTCTTCCCTGAACACGTAAACAGCAGAAACCTTGGATGAGGATCAGTGGTTTGTGGTTTCTCTTATCTTTGAACCTCAGTCTGGTGTCTGTGGTCAGGTTTTTGTACAGCCTCCTCTACATGTTGCACCACTGTGTTTCTAGAGCGCAGTAGTAGAGGCCTGAGTCTGCCAGGGTTGCTGTTTCTATCTGCAGCTCAGTCGATGAATCTGTTGTTACTGATCTGTAACGATTGTTGGGAACAAACGACTTCGCACTTTCGTTTTTTGCTCCTTTCCACAGAAGGAACTGAGGAGCCTCAACATCAGAAACTTGTTTGTACCAGTGAAGGTAAAGAAGCGTTTTTGGTTCCTGGTAGTTACAGCTGAGTGAGACACGTTGTCCTTCTGTTGCTCTGACTTCATTGTTAACAGCAGATATTGAGCCTTGAGCTGTTAGTCCTGTTAAAGAGGAGAAAATAAACAACCTGATCAGTATTACTGTCTACATGCACAACTAAATCAACTAGTGAAATAATTAAGGACTTCATGATAAAACTCACCTCTAATGAGAGACAGAAGCAAAACGAGGGAGAGCAACATGTCTTTGGAGACCTTAGAGCCACACAGCAGATCAACAAGGTTCTTCTTTACTGCTTCATGTCTCTGTTGTCTTCAGTCCAAAGCGTCAACAACCAGTGGTTTAACAGGGAGTGAGGCCCTCTAGTGGCCGCTGTGGAGAACTGCAGGTTTTAGAACAGAGTTTGATCAGACAGACATTAGTGCTCCTTGTGGAGAGTTTCAGAAACTGCTACATTTGAATGTCTTCCTCTCCTCACTCATTCTTCATTTGCTTCAGGGTAACAGGGTTTTGGGTTTGGGGCTTCCAGCGATGGGACACACTGATGGATGGCTCATGGTACGTATTCTTCCTGTGGGTGCTCTGCCTTTGCAGGAATTGTCAATCAGTATCCTCTGAGTTTGAAACACATCTGTTTGAAACACATCTGAGTTTGAAACACATCTGTTTGCAATTAATAGGCAGCCAAATAAGGGTGTATGGAGCCAAAAGGCCCACAAGTCATGTATGACCTGCACTGAGGATGGAGAAGATGATGGAGTTCCCCCTTCACAATGAACCTCACCGGCTATCCACACCTAGTCTGCAAAGCAGCAGGGGGTTTGTTGGGCAGCCTGTCTGGGTCATTCTGACCTTCTCTTCCCCTCTTCATGTGCGACCAAGACTAGACAGGAGCCCACAACTTGGAAAGAATGATGTTTGGACAGATAACAACAACCCTTGGTTGTTATTTTGTATTTGTGAAACGGAGCAGATGTTGATTTTCAAGAAGTGCCAAATATATTCTGAGAACCCCAATTCACACCTAATGTCAAATGGTGCCACAAGTCCTATGTAAATCAAGGGCCATTGGTCCTTGAAATGAGAGTCTGTAAAAAGTGATGTCAGAAGCACCAATCGAGAGATTTTGGATTTTTGGAACGATGTGTTGGTGACGATATAATTTCTGTAGAAGTGTGCTAATAAATCTCTCAACCCAACAGCCTGAAGCAGTAAGAACCAAGTTTCTTTTATTCATATATTCCATGTTATCACCTTCTTGGTCCTCTGTAACACCCAACAGGCTCCCCTGTCCTTTTCCCAGGTACATTCATGTACATTTGAGTGAATGCAAAGAGGATATGAGGGTTGGTCATTTTGATGTGAATAACACATGAAAATTGGGCTGGAAGTTACATTTAGGAGACCACAGTCTGCTGACTGTAGAGTCTTCAACACCTAAACCCCAACAGCAAATGTGTCTCGGTTAATACTGGGCAGTAGGTCCAGACCACCAGGACTTGTTGGTGGGAGTTGGAACTTTTACTAGGACTTAGTTTGAAGCTGCAACAACAAACATTCTTTAAAAAGCAGAAACCTTGGATGAGGATCAGTGGTTTGTGGTTTCTCTTATCTTTGAACCTGAGTCTGGTGTCTGTGGTCAGGTTTTTGTACAGCCTCCTCTACATGTTGCACCACTGTGTTTCTAGAGCGCAGTAGTAGAGGCCTGAGTCTGCAGGGTTGCTGTTTCTATCTGCAGCTCAGTCGATGTATCTGTTGTTACTGATCTGTAATGATTGTTGGGAACGAACGACTTCGCACTTTCTTTTTTTGCTCCTTTCCACAGAAGAAACTGAGGAGCCTCAACATCAGAAAGTTGTTTGTACCAGTGAAGGTTGGGAAAGCCTGATTCTGTCTCATAGTTACAGCGGAGTGAGACAGGTTGTCCTTCTGTTCCGTTGACTTCATAACCAACACGAGAGATGAACTCTATAGCCTGAGCTGTTAGACCTGGGAGAAATGAAGCCATTAGACAAACATTGTCCATGAGGGTAAGAGGAGAAGGAAAAGTGGAAAAATGTCCCCTGAACAGTATTACTCTATCAACCTGCTCAACTAAATTAACTGGTGACAAGATTATTAATTAATGGAGAAAATGGAAAAACCTAAACTCACCTCTAATGAGAGACAGAAGCAAAACGAGGGAGAGCAACATGTCTTTGGAGACCTTAGAGCCACACAGCAGATCAACAAGGTTCTTCTTTACTGCAGCAGAAGGAAATGATGTCATTGAATGAGCTGAAGGTCAGTGGGCGGAGCCACTTCAACTCAACCAATCAGAGAGTTTTCTGCTTCCTCAGCAGCTTCTGTCTCTGATCTTTACTGCTTCATGTCTCTGTTGTCTTCAGTCCAAAGACTCAACAACCAGTGGATTACAGGATGAGCTTAGGCGCTGTGAGAATGCAGTTTTAGGTTTAACGGAGGCCCTCTAGTGGCCGCTGTGGAGAACTGCAGGTTTTAGTGGTTTAACAGGGAGTGAGGCCCTCTAGTGGCCGCTGTGGAGAACTGCAGGTTTTTGTACAGGGTTCTGGTGTTTCCTGTCACTGTGGGCTCACAGCGCAGTAATACACAGCAGAGTCTGTCACTGCAGCAGAGGAGATCAGCAGATCCATCCGGGTTTTATCTTCACTCATGTTGAAGGAGAAACGAAGAAGCGGTGTTGACATTGGAGCTCCATTTCCTGAGTGGGAGACCAGGAACTGTGGATGTTTCCCAGGATATTGTCGATACCAGAAGAAATAATCATTTGCAGCTCGTCTTGAAAATGCATAGGACAGATTAACAAAGCTGCTTTCTGAACTGAACAGTTCTTCCTCATTTGGAGTAAGTCGATCACAGTTGATACCTAAATGAACAAATATCTGTTTAATTATAAAAGTTTTCATTGTGAGTCATTGAC
This sequence comes from Poecilia picta, assembly GCA_033032245.1. Lineage (NCBI taxonomy): Eukaryota > Metazoa > Chordata > Actinopteri > Cyprinodontiformes > Poeciliidae > Poecilia > Poecilia picta. The sequence continues at coordinate 781,456 of CM065369.1, read as the reverse complement.
ACATTTTCCCAGTTTAAGACATCAAGATCCAATCTGACCTGTTAGCAGGGAGACGATGAGCAGAGACAGACCATAATAGTCCATGTTGAGCTGAGTTAATGTTGGAGAGTTGAACTGAACTGAAGGAGGAAGTTTGAGTCTCTTAGAGATCAGGAGCAGATCAGCTCCTCCTCTTCCTCCTGGTGGAAACAATGTCTTTTAGACAGTAGCAGGGGTTGTGTTCAGTCGTTGAGAGAAAACAGGAGAAATATTCAGCAGGACAGTAAAAACTCACATCTACACCAGTTCACTGTTAAAGGGGATTCTACAGGGCTTGTCTAGTAAAACACGCTACAAGGCCTCAGGTGAATAGCTGCTGCCTCGCCATTAATGAAGGACAGATCATTCAACCCTTTACTTTGTCACGTTCATGTAACCTGATCTATGAGGCCCTCTGGTGGATGTTGTGGAGTATTGCCTTGTTGCTCTGCAGGTTTTTGTACAGGGTTCTGCTGTTTCCTGTCACTGTGGGCTGCAAAGCGCAGTAATACACAGCAGAGTCTGAAAGATTAAGGTTCTGGATCCTCAGAGGAATGGAAGCATTTTCAAGATTGGCATCAAATCGGTCCTTGTTGAACAGCTTAGAGTTCACGCCTGTTCCCTTAACACGTGTCAGTATATGCATTGGGAGTTTATTTTCTTCTTGTTTATACCAGAACAGATACGGATTTGCAAAGGAATTTGCTTCAAAGGTGCATCCCAGAGTCACTGAGCTTCCTGCAGCAGCACAACGTGTCTCTCTGTCTGCTCCACTGAGTCTCCTTTACACTCTGGGGAAGAACAGAACATGCAGAGGAAGAGATGGATCAATAGAGATGATTGATTAAAGGAGAACAATCAGCAGCTTTCCAGATTCTCCTCCATGTAGAGGAAACATGTTGATCTTTGTATCTTACCAGAGAAAAGAGCAGCCAGAATAATCCACAGCCAATGTTCCATCTGTCCAACAAGGTTTAAACCAGCAGGAGAAGCAGCTGATGTTCAACATTCAGTCTGACTGTTGTTCTCTTCACAGCACCACTTCTTATTGACACAATGCTGGAACACAGAGCACAAGGAGACGCCGCCTGCTGGAGCAGGTCGCCCCCTGCTGGAGAGGAGAGGTGGAGTACTGCAGGTTTTAGTGGTTTAACAGGGAGTGAGGCCCTCTAGTGGCCGCTGGGTTCTGGTGTTTCCTGTCACTGTGGGCCTCACAGCGCAGTAATACACAGCAGAGTCTGTCACTGCAGCAGATGAGATCAGCAGATCCATCTGGGTTTTAGCTTCATTTACTATAATGGACCATGAAGCGGCTGAGATAATAGTTCTCCTTTCACTGTGTGAGAGATCAGGAACTGTGGAGGTTTTCCAGGATATTGTCGGTACCAGAAGAAATAATCATTAAGAGCTGCTGGTTTGGATAAAGTGTAGATCAGAGGAACAAAGCTGTCGACTACATCAAACACTTCATTCTGCCGGGGAATCGGTTGATCACATCTGACACCTGGAGAAAGAAAAATCTGTTCAGTTACAAAAGTTTTCATGAACATTTCAGTTGATCATCTTGGCTGAATCTGACCTGTTAGCAGAGAGGTGATGAGCAGAGACAGACCATAATAGTCCATGTTGAGCTGAGTTAATGTTGGAGAGTTGAACTGAACTGAAGGAGGAAGTTTGAGTCTCTTAGAGATCAGGAACAGATCAGCTCCTCCTCTTCCTCAGCTTCAGCAGACAGTCAGCTCTCTTTGCACTAACAGCTCGTCCCGGATTTAATCTGGATTTCCTTGTTTTTAATAAATTAAGTTAATCACAGAAAACATCCCAAGACAGCTGATTTATCCTCTTAAGACTGAACTGTCTGAACTGTTGAGTTAAAGTCGTTTCCTATAAAAATCAGTGAACACCTGAGTTTCTTCAGGCAGCTCTTTCTGTTTCATTTGCTCTTGTCCTGTATAAACTATAACCTGGGGATTAATGATGCTGAATCCCATCCGCCTTTATACCATGAATCTAATCAACAAGAAATCATGCAGCAAAATCTTCTAATCATATTATAAGGGAAACTGTAACCACTAGCATATTAAAATGGTAGTTTTTGCTCTTTGTGTATTGAAACGTGAGTTTTGGAGTTTTGGAGTTTTGCAGACTGGAGTTGGGCTCATGATGATGAATCATGTGTTTTCAGTGCCTGGCAGCGTGTCGACCAATCAGGAGGATTTTCATGAAGCGTATTGAGGCTTGTGTTGATGCAGCAGGTTGTGATGTCTGAAGCCTCGTATTCGGGCCGAACCACGTGACGGATTCAGGAACTGGGTCGTCGGTTTGGTTGGGGATCGAAACAAAAGGCAGCAAAGCGTCGCTGTTTCACCGTCACAGTTTCTAGTTTTAGGATTTTATTGCCTTCGCAGTTCATTGGAGCGTCTTTTCCCCAATGGACCCAATTTTCCCTGGCAGCACTTTGATCTCATAAGTTTCACACAGTAATAATAAATAATGCCAAAAAACCAACACAGTGGATCCTGTTTTAAAAGGTCCAATGATTGTGTTGCTGTTGTGAGAGGAATTAGTTTAGTACTGGATTACAAATATTTATAACACAATCATACATTTAATATATAGTGTGGAAGTTTGGGGAATACATACAAAACAAATCTACAATCGTTATACGTCAAACAAAAAAAATCAATCCGAAAACATAAAGTGGGAAATTGGGAATACAAACCTATTAATTATTAAATCAAATATATTGAAATTCTGGGACCTTGTAACATTTAAAACTGTACAATTCATGTACAAAGTTATAAATCATCAATTCCACCCAGAATGCAGCAAATGTCTTGTAACAGAGGATGTGGTTATAATTAAGGAGGTGAAGGACATTTTAAAAAAACAACATAAAAAACAACCAGGAAGAGTTTCTGCTTATCGGTGCCTGGAGTAAATGTACAAAAATGCGCTCAAAAAATGAACTTAGGGGGTTAATACATTAACAAAAAAATTTAATTTACTTTTAACATAATTTCATGTTTCAAACAAAAACTTGATAAAATCATGTAGGATAAACAAAAAATTCAACAACTTCACTTTTATGAAATTGAATCATGTTGCGATAACGTGATTCATTTTAGTCAGACTGATCTTGTGCTGAAGACGACTAGCGAGATCACGGAAGATCACACAAGATCACGCGAGATAATCGTTTTGTCCCGGAAAAACTCCAGCAGGAGTTAAGAGAAGAACATATTTATATGCACAATGTTGCTATGTTTTGTCATGTTTCTATGTAATTTATGTACTGAAGTCAGTGGCTAACATGTGCTAACGTCACGTGAAGTGAAGTTCCTGGAGAATCTTCACAGGGCCCCTTATGGACACGGTTAAACGCCTTGACCAAGTCCACTAAACACATGTAGACGGGTTGGGCGAAGTCCCAGAACCCTCCAGGACCTGTTGAGGGTGTAGAGCTGGTCCAGTGGTCCAGAACCAGAACCAGAACCACACTGCTCTTCCTGAATCCGAGGTTCGACTATCCGATGGATCCCTGAATAGACCTTTCCAGGGAGGCCTAAGAGTGTAATTGGACACACCCTCCAGTCCAGTCAGACTCAATGAGCAACAAGTCTGCCCACTCCCACCCGGCGCCTCTCACCATGGAAACCAGAGTGGAAGTACGTCCAGCCCGTCTCAAGGACTCTGGTTCCAGAACCAGAGCCATGCGCCATGAGGCCGACTATTTCTAGCCAAAACCTCTCAGCCTCTCAACCAGCTCCGGCTCCTTCCCCACCAGAGAGGAGACGTTCCACGTCCCAAGAGCTTCTGCAGCCGAGGATCAGACCGCCAGGGTCCCCCAGACCTCCAGGGTCGCCTCCCTCGGCCGCCGCCCGTAACACACCGACCCCTTTGGCCCCTCCGACAGGTGGTGAGCCCATTGGAAGGGGAACCACGTCTCCTCTTCGGGCTGAGCCCGGCCGGCTCCGTGGTTAAAAGCCCGGCCACCAGGCGCTCGCCATCGTGCCCCACCTCCAGGTCCTGGCTCCAGAGTGGGACCCCGGTGACCCGCGTCCGGGCGAGGGAACGGCAGGTTCAAAGGTCGTCTCCATCATAAGGGTCTTCAGGCTGCGCTTTGTCTGGTTCCTCACCTAGGACCTACCAGGGGCATAAAGCCCCAGACAGCAGAGCTCCCAGGATCATTGGGACACACAAACCCTCCACCACGATAAGGTGGAGCCCAAGGACAGGAAGAAGACAGAAAATATCCACTGAAATATTGGGAAGTTGTGACAAAATGATTTATCTCAACTTCCATAAACCTGCTGATCCGTTTCTGGCTTCAGAGGAAGCATCTGAATCCGAGCTGCTAAAGTTTTTATGTTTAAATCATAAATAATGTCATTTTGTCAGCAGTGAGCTAGATTAGAGTAACGAGCCAAATCCAACCCTCTGCCTTTGTCTTTTTACCAGCCGTTGTTTCATAACACAAGATTAAAACTATGATCAGAAACAAACATTGTTTACTGGTTTATTTATCGTATCTAGTTTTCACAGTTCAGAATGATCTATATTTAAATTTGGGACATAATTTATCATGAAGCTCGTCTGTTATATTTAACCAGTTAAATCTCACTGAGATTAAAAAAAATATTTTTCAAGATAAATCTGCCCAACATCAGCAAAACAGAAACATGCAGACCATAAAACCACAGATACATAAACCCACTTTAAATACAAAATGGTAAAAAAGAGAGGAATAAAAAACAGAGGAATACAAGTACAGAGGAGACTAACAATGTTAAATCATTACTTACAAGTTGATTATAAATGGCCTTAAGTTCAAGACCTTGGATTCTGTTTAAACTTTAGGAAAACATAATAAAAAAAAGACCATCAGTTTGCATAAAATTTTAAATTAAAAAAAATCAAAACACATTTAATTTAAATTATTGGTATTACTAATAAAGACTCTAAATGCCAAGTTTAATGAACTTAATTTTGGAAATAAGTCTGGAGGTTTGTTGGGGCCAGACGCTCATCAACCTGCAGCTTAGAACGGTTCCTCCCATTCACTTAGATCTGCTGGACAAACTGGAGCAGGAGCAGCTTTGTCATGAAGTTCAGGAAGTTTCTGCAGAGAAACCTGCATGCAGTCTGAGGCCCTCTAGTGGCCGCTGTGGAGAACTGCAGGTTTTAGTGGTTTAACAGGGAGTGAGTAGTGGCCTCTATACTAGGTTGGCCGCTGTGGAGAACTGCAGGTTTTAGTGGTTTAACAGGGAGTGAGGCCCTCTAGTGGCCGCTGTGGAGAACTGCAGGTTTTAGTGGTTTAACAGGGAGTGAGGCCCTCTAGTGGCCGCTGTGGTGAACTGCAGGTTTTTGTACAGGGTTCTGGTGTTTCCTGTCACTGTGGGCGCAGAGCGCAGTAATACACAGCAGAGTCTGTCACTGCAGCAGAGGAGATCAGCAGATTTCCTCGTTGCTTAGTTTTATCGATGTCAGCTGAGAAATCGGAGCGAGTTGGATGGATCGATCCCGACTCTGTGATGTACAGCAGGAACTCTGGTCTGGATCCCTGCTGCTGTCGGTACCACTGGACATTATAGATAGAACCAGTGTATCTGCAGCTCAAATTGGTGTAGCTTCCCTCTGAAGCGACTTGTTCCCTCTGCTCCTGTGTGACGGTGTTCATGGAGCCCATGGCTGTAAAATGATGGTTCATGTCAGTCAGTCTGCAGCAGATTCAGGCACCAGGAGACTCAGAGGCTCTTCCCTCCACATGTGGCCTCAGTGAAGTTCAGAGAGAGAAAATCAGAGCTTCTGTCTTCTGATACTCACCTATGTAGAGAGAGAAGAGCAGGAGGTAGAGCAACATGTTCAGGAGTTCAGGTCAGACAGCAGCTGAACAGAGATGATCCACTGCAGAAGAAGGAAAACTAACATCATCATCAAGCTGCTTTTAGCAGAGACGAGCCTTCTCATTGGCTGAGCTCAGCAGTGGTGGGAGGAGCCAGAGAGAAACATTTGACTGGTTGTTGCAGAAAGTGAGGTTCAGTCAGTGAGGATTTCTGACTGAGAAACCAGCTGAAGTTAATGAGTCGGTGCTGCAGCGAACCAGAAACAGCTGATGATGAGGATGAGGATGATGATGATGATGAGGATGATGATGAGGATGAGGATGATGATGATGATGAGGATGATGAGGATGATGATGAGGATGATGATGAGGATGATGATGATGATGATGATGATGATGATGATGATGATGATGATGAGGATGATGAGGATGATGATGATGATGATGATGAGGATGATGATGATGATGATGATGATGATGATGATGATGAGGATGATGATGAGGATGAGGATGATGATGATGATGATGATGATGATGAGGATGATGATGATGATGGGGTTTCAGCGGCTCTGATGTTCTAAGATTCAGTTTATTGATGATCCTCCCAGTTTAGGAACCAGTTTGAGATCAGATGACGGGGAGGAAGATGGTCAGAAACTGCAGGGCTGAAATGACAACAGTCCCACATCCTGCTGCTGCCACCACCGGCTGAGTCTTTGTTCACCAAGCAGGCCAGTTTCTCAAGGTTCACCAAATTATGATCCAAACCGCCGAGCCAACAAACCAGCCAACATGACCCAGTAGGTTCTGGTCAGGTTTCTGGTCCAGTACTTGTCCGGTTCTGAGGTTTTTCTCCTTCCATCCAGATTTTCGACATAGATCTTATTCTCTTCAGGATATAACGACAATAATACATTAGAATTTTTTACAGTGATGATCAGATGTTTATATTTTATCATCACTGTATTTAATTCCATTAGAATTTTTTACAGTGTTCAGTCGGTGCTAGAAAAGGACTGAGTTTGATCCCCCCCCGCCCCCCAGGGATCATCCTTTTCTTAAAACCACCAGGATGAAGTTAGTTTTGGTCTGTGGCCTGTAAAGATGGCGCCACTGGACCTAAACGCCCCACAACGTCTGACGCAGAGACGTTGGTTCCAAAGCTCTATTGGCCAATAGGAGACGTGGAAGCAGCTCCACTCATTAGCATAACGAAGCAGCAGAAAAACAGCAAGCAGACAAACAATGAGCAGAAAGGGAGAAAAAGACAAAGCAAAATATTTACTTTTCTTGACGGAAACTTATGTGTAAGGAAAAGGAAAAACTAAATATATATTTATTCTTTTATTTCTCATGTCGGTTCTGGTCCTCCATAGTAGGTATATTTCAAAACATCCACACTTATATCCTTCGCTCCATTTTTGTCTTCTGCTCCGTTTACAACAGTGCTGTAGCTACTTCTACTGGCTTTAACAGGTCGCCTGCTGATTAGTTTGAATGCTGCTGCCACCTAGTGACCAGAGGTTTGTTTTTCAGTTAAGCATTAATAAAGACAATATAAACTCCTGCTTCTCGCCCCCCTGCACACTTTGTCACGCCCCTCTGGGGGACCGCGCCCCAGTACTTGAGAAGAACTGCTGTAGGTGAAACCGCAGTGAAAGGAAACCACTGGAGAACCATTTGAGCAGAAGATCCTGATGAACCGAAGAGCTGCGGTTTCAGCTGCACAGTTTCTGATGTGCAGCTGAAACAGGTCTGAAAGAAACAGGTAGTGATAAAACACACGGACCAATCAGCACGAAGGAATCGCTGCTAAAGGAAACCAGCCAGAGACTGAACCAGAACCAGAACCAGACTCTAACTAAGGAAGGTAGAGAGGCCCTCTAGTGGCCGCTGTGGAGAACTGCAGGTTTTAGTGGTTTAACAGGGAGTGAGGCCCTCTAGTGGCCGCTGTGGAGAACTGCAGGTTTTTGTTCAGGGTTCTGGTGTTTCCTGTCACTGTGGGCCTCAAAGCGCAGTAATACACAGCAGAGTCTGACGGACGGAGATCCTGGATCGTCAGATTGACTGATTTCTCTTTTGTCTTGGTGTTGAGATCAGCATCAAATCTGTCTTTGCTGAACTCTGGAGAATTCTCTGCAGTTTGGGGAAAACGCTTCAACATGTACTTTGGGAAACTGTTTTCTTCTTGTCTGTACCAGAACAGATATGGATACGTATCACTGGTTTCAAAGGTACATCCCAGAATCCGAGTTTCTCCTGCAGCAGCAACAACGTGTCTCTCTGTCTGCTCCACTGAGTCTCCTTTACACTCTGGGGAAGAACAGAACATGCAGAGGAAGAGATGGATCAATAGAGATGATTGATTAAAGGAGAACAATCAGCAGCTTTCCAGATTCTCCTCCATGTAGAGGAAACATGTTGATCTTTGTATCTTACCAGAGAAAAGAGCAGCCAGAATAATCCACAGCCAATGTTCCATCTGTCCAACAAGGTTTAAACCAGCAGGAGAAGCAGCTGATGTTCAACATTCAGTCTGACTGTTGTTCTCTTCACAGCACCACTTCTTATTGACACAATGCTGGAACACAGAGCACAAGGAGACGCCGCCTGCTGGAGCAGGTCGCCCCCTGCTGGAGAGGAGAGGTGGACTGCAGGTTAGTGGTTAACCTGCAGGTTTTAGTGGTTTAACAGGGAGTGAGGCCCTCTAGTGGCCGCTGTGGAGAACTGCAGGTTTTTGTACAGGGTTCTGGTGTTTCCTGTCACTGTGGGCCTCACAGCGCAGTAATACACAGCAGAGTCTGTCACTGCAGCAGAGGAGATCAGCAGATCCAGGTGTTTCTCTCCACTCAGGTAAGTGGAGAATCTTGATGATTTCAGAGATTCTGCTGATCTTGAACTGTTGAGCCCTGAGATGTAGAAGATGAACTCTGGAGGATTTCCAGGATATTGTCGATACCAAAAGAAATAATCCCCAGCAGATATCTTATTGGAGTAACTGTAGGACAAGTAACAGAGCTGCCCTCTGAACTGAACTCCTCAATCTTCCCTGCAGTGAGTTGTTGACATTTTACACCTGGAGGAAGAAAAAACTGATATAAGTGAAGAACAACAAGGATCAGATTATTCTCTGAAAGACTCCAACCAACCTGATCCAGTGATCAGAACCAGCAGAGAGAATCCAGATGTGAGCAGAGACAGCATGTTGAGCAGAGTTAATGTTGGAGAGCTGAGCTGAAGGAGGAAGTTTGAGTCTCTTTAGAGTTCAGGGCAGATCAGCTCCTCCTCTTCATCCTCTGCCTCACAGCTTCTGCTGGTTTCTGATGGAAATATAAAGTTTTTATTTCAGATGATGAAATACTTAAAATGGAGACATCTCTCAATCTGGATAAGTTACAGAGAAAGTTTCTAAATGAAGGTATTGTCTCATTACGACTCTGTGCTGCTTATTGAAGAGGATAGTTTGATCCTAATGATGAAAAAGTTTAGAGATTTGGGTCAATCAGCAAATATTTGTTGCATAACAAAGTTTTTTATGATATTGATCAGAACCAGGAGGCTGTTGGTTTTTTGTCCGAAGATCTATGATCATATTTCTAAGTGTCAGATAGAAGCAGACTGTTTGTCTCTTCATGAAAAATATCCTGAAGTTATTCAGATCAAACATTCCCTGCTGTTTGCTTTAGAACAGAAATATTAGAGAAACCTTTAAAAACTGTGGGATCATCGTTGGAATGAGTGATTTCAGATCTATGGTGAAATATAACCTGGATCCTAAATATGTGGACGTTTATCTCCAACATGGCCAGAGGTCAGCAGTAACACAGACATTTACTTCAGTACTGGACCAAAGTTCAGTTTTTCACAGTTTGCACTTTGAGTGGAATTTATGTGGAGATGTTTTTAAAGACTCTCGTTGTGTTGACCTTGTTTGTCGTTTTTGCCTATTTTGTTTCACTAATACAGTAAAATTATGTGCTATACCCATATCGCCAGCAGGTGGCGATATTCAGCTCTAGACCAGCTGCAGGGAGGAGAAGAAGACTCCTTTTTGTCCTGCTTGGGTTTCCTGATGGACGGATCATCGTCACGTTGGTCAGCAGCTGCTAAATGCAGGTCAGAATATAATGTTCTAATTATTTAAGCTATCAACATTTAGGCTGCTGAAATAGTTTCCAACCTGCCATCAGAGCTGATCATGTCTGGACCTCAAACCTGCTGCAGGTTAATCACCTTAACGGCTGCAGAGCATCTTGGTTTGGTCAAATTATGACCAAATTATTCTTCTCATCTGTCCTTTGCTTGCTAAATATCCATTTGTTTCTTATATAGTGAAAACTTACATTTTAGGAAAACCTTGTCCTGGAGCCTTTATTGCTCACCGTTTACATTTTGGTTTATTTACTCCGCATGTCTGACTGAGAGCTGATGGTCTAACCGTGAACAAATTACTTTAATATCAGTATTAATAATATCTGAGACATTTATGGGCTCCTTCATTAATGCTGACGGGTCATGAAGACTTTCATCATCCCAACAGTTGTAGTAAAACTGACAACATGCCAGCTCATGTTCAAACACGAGTTAAATGCTGGTAACCATGGTAACAATGAGCAGCATCTCCCAGTGCTGGTCCTCTAGGCTCTCCGCTGGAGGACGATCGTTAGAAGATACTGACCTACAGGGTCCGGATCAGGCAGCTGGTCTGCGGAACATGAGACGGAATCCATCATGTTCAGAACATGACTTTTATCTTCAGTGTTTTCTGAGGACAAACCAAACAAAGCCAACAAATCGATTTAGTTCCAGGTCCACTGTGGGCTTTGGTTTAGATCCAGATGTGAGCAGAACTCGACTCATTCAAGACTTTAGACCTGCGGCTCTTAACCTTTATTGAGGTACTGAACCCATCAGATTCACATGCGCATTCACTGAACTCTTCTGTAGTGATTTTTCCTCCCAAATTAAAGACATTGGGGTGACCCAACTAATGTCCAGTTGTTTCACCCCAAGATCACCAAGTCGTCTTAAAGGTAGAGACTCTGAGGACAGTTTTTCAAAACATAGTGTTTTCAGCAAAGTTGATCTGACTGTCCAGGAACGACCCAAGATTAAAATGTTTCAACACGTTGGCCATCGAGAGAAACTGGAACCTTTTTAAGGTTTAGATCCTTTAATTAGCTCTACATTCTTAAGAGACTGAAAAATTAATAATTATTCTGATTTAGTAATGTAATTATATTAGCCGTGTTACCACCTCACACCACTAGAGGCAGCACCAACCCCGAAAAGATGCGAGTAAGGAGCAGATTTAGAAGAAGACAGAAAGATACAGAGTTTGGTAAAAACTGTGAGTTTTGCTGAAGTAAATAAAGACACAAGTTAAAATCCCTGCTGAGGGTGAAGCTCATCCAATCAGGCTCCTCCTCAGCTCTGATTGGCTAAGCAATGTAATGTGATCCTCTGATTGGCTAAGCAATGTAATGTGATCCTCTGATTGGCTAAGCAGTATAACGGGGCGTCATCACCACTTTACACACGTGTGTCTTTACCTCCAGAGGCTCCGCCCTGAAACCGACTCATCGAACCCATGGGGTTCAGTTGGATCCAGGTTAAGAACCACTGATTTAGACCTTCAGACTCTTAGTTTGTTTGTTCTATTAATGGATTTCTACCAAATAAACTTAAAAAATGCTTTTTACAAATGTGTTTCTAGTGACAAATATAATTTCCAGATAACTGAACTAGTGGAAATATTTCAAACTACACGTAAAAAACTTGGAGTGAACCATTTCCACCCAATAGCTCCTTAATTAGTCACTTACTTGGTAACAATAGAAACTAACTGAGCTCGTAATCAGGATCAGAGGCTTCAGAGGCGCTGGTTCAAATCCCTGGCTGAGTGAGGCTGTGGTCCCTGGGCAGGACATCCACCAAGCGCCGCCGTGTATCAGATATAGACGCAGTGACCCGGATGGGTCCAGAGCGGCGGCCATGTTGGCTCCACCCACTGAAACTGGACAGTGACTGAACACTGCATGATATCATGAAGAGACCAGAAAAGCACCGTATAACACTAAGACATTATTATTGTATATTTGGAGTTAAACATCTGACCAATAAGATTCCAGTTTTTAAATACTTTCACTACTGAAGTATTCTTGAAAGCACATACTCAGTAGTACTTTGGCAGAACTACTTTGTGTTTATTGGACTATTATTGAACCAGGAGGATCAGAACTTTGACTCAAGTTATGAAACCGAGTGTTTTATCCACCAGTAGCTGCTGGTTGGGACCAGGAGTTTCCAACTGGTCATCCTAACTGGTTCCACTGGTTTCCACTGACTTCTCCCAGTTTAAACTGTTGGACAGGAACCAGGTGGAGATGCTGCTGCTTCAGGTTAGTTTGGCTCCAGCAGTTGCAACTCAACTTAATGTAACCTGATGTATGAGGCCCTCCAGTGGCCGCTGTGGAGAACTGCAGGTTTTAGTGGTTTAACAGGGAGTGAGGCCCTCTAGTGGCCGCTGTGGAGAACTGCAGGTTTTAGTGGTTTAACAGGGAGTGAGGCCCTCTAGTGGCCGCTGTGGAGAACTGCAGGTTTTTGTACAGGGTTCTGGTGTTTCCTGTCACTGTGGGCTGCAGAGCGCAGTAATACACAGCAGAGTCTGACGGACGGAGATCCTGGATCGTCAGGTTGAAGGATTTGTCCTTGATGTCTGCATTGAATCTGTTGCTGTTGAACTCTTGAGCTTTATCTTTTGTTGATGACAGCTGCTTCAACATGTACTTTGGAAAACTGTTTTCTTCTTGTTTGTACCAGATCAATGTGGGAGTAAAGCTGGTCTCATAAGTACATCCCAGAGTCACTGAGCTTCCTGCAGCAGCAACAACGTGTCTCTCTGTCTGCTCCACTGAGTCTCCTTTACACTCTGGGGAAGAACAGAACATGCAGAGGAAGAGATGGATCAATAGAGATGATTGATTAAAGGAGAACAATCAGCAGCTTTCCAGATTCTCCTCCATGTAGAGGAAACATGTTGATCTTTGTATCTTACCAGAGAAAAGAGCAGCCAGAATAATCCACAGCCAATGTTCCATCTGTCCAACAAGGTTTAAACCAGCAGGAGAAGCAGCTGATGTTCAACATTCAGTCTGACTGTTGTTCTCTTCACAGCACCACTTCTTATTGACACAATGCTGGAACACAGAGCACAAGGAGACGCCGCCTGCTGGAGCAGGTCGCCCCCTGCTGGAGAGGAGAGGTGAAGTACTGCAGGTTTTAGTGGTTTAACAGGGAGTGAGGCCCTCTAGTGGCCGCTGTGGAGAACTGCAGGTTTTAGTGGTTTAACAGGGAGTGTGGCCCTCTAGTGGCCGCTGTGGAGAACTGCAGGTTTTTGTACAGGGTTCTGGTGTTTCCTGTCACTGTGGGCTTCACAGCGCAGTAATACACAGCAGAGTCTGTCACTGCAGCAGAGGAGATCAGCAGATCCATCTGGGTTTTAGCTTCACTCACGTTGAAGAAGAAACCAGTAAGCGGTGTTGACATTGGAGCTCCTATTCCTGAGTGGGAGATCAGGAACTGTGGAGATTTTCCACTATATTGTCGATACCAGAAGAAATAATCATCATAAACAGCAGCTTTAGAGTAACTGTAGGACACAGTAACAGAGCTGCCCTCTGAACTGAACTCCTCAATCTTCCCTGCAGTGAGTTGTTGACATTTTACACCTGAAGGAAGAAAAAACTGATATAAGTGAAGAACAACAAGGATCAGATTATTCTCTGAAAGACTCCAACCAACCTGATCCAGTGATCAGAACCAGCAGAGAGAATCCAGATGTGAGCAGAGACAGCATGTTGAGCAGAGTTAATGTTGGAGAGCTGAGCTGAAGGAGGAAGTTTGAGTCTCTTTAGAGTTCAGGACAGATCAGCTCCTCCTCTTCATCCTCTTCATCCTCTTCCTCACAGCTTCAGCTGGTTTTTAAGCTCTCAGTATCAAACCGTGACGTTGGTTTCTATTAAACAAACTGTTGATGGATTTATTATTAACTAAAATGCTGGATGGCTGACAATCTCTTCCTGCTAATTTCTGATAATTAAAGGTTTAAATCTGTTCCACATTGTTTCATTATTGAAATAAAACAATATGACTGTCATTCACCAATAACAGGTCATTCAGACTGATTGAACTAGGCCACTCTGGTAGGTATCATAAAGAAACACCAGCTCTGTGTGTTTCATTAGGATTGATTCACTGACACATAAACAAGTTCCTGCTTATCCTGCTGATCTCATTTATGTCCACAGCACTTCACCAGCAGGTGTAGCCCTTAGCCACTGCTAGCTTAGCTGCTGTTAGCCTTAAGAAAACAAGACATTTCAGAAAATGTTCAGGGCAGTTTTTTTGTAACTTAGGCTGAGTTCACACTACAACCTGAAGTGACCCAGTCCAGATGTTTCTGATGTAATGTGACCTGGATCTGATCTTTTCATGGCAGTGTGAACAGCTCAGGTCGGATTCTTTTAGAATGTGACTCATATCGATACGTATCGATTCAAATGGACCATAACGTCCAGGTCTCATTCATCAGAACTGAACGTCACTGATTCTCAACAAATCTCACTATTCTGAGTCCTGATACGCAGAAAAACACCAACCATGACGACTATATGAGGATTAAGTGTTGTTACTCCGGTTGGACAACAACTTCAAATATATAAGCTAAGCTCCACCGTTAGCCTCCATGTTAAACACTGAGCTCTTCTTCTTTTTATGGTGGTTGGCAGAACACTGAGAACCTGACGCTATGGCGCCCTCTACTGCGCATGCGGGACACTTCAGGTCGTTTACATTGCTGATCACATACAGGTCCATTTATTGGCAGTGTGAACGTCACTTCAGGCTGCAGTGTGAACGCAGCCTTAGTGTCAAGAAAGGGAAGAGACGATACCCATAAGTATTACGCTGTTCATACTGGACTACTGGGTGATTATAAGACTCACTGGAATGAAGTTTTACCAGTTCAGCCTCTGCTTAGCTCTGGCTGCCTAAGACCTGGTCAGCTGATTTCCATCTTTCTCTCAGTCCACTGGGCCTCTTAACACCCTGTCCTGGTTGTGAAGATTGGTGACCATCATAGAAGAGGTAAGATGACTTGGTCTGCAAGCTTTTTTCCCAGGATACAGTCAGAATGCGTTTATTGTCATTGTGCACTAACAGACGCAGTTTGGGGCTGTAAAAAAAACCCAAACTAAAATAGAGCAACATGGACAGCAGAAGGATGGGGTCCAGCAGAGGCCATGAGTTTATGGTTGGTGGTGTGTGTGTGTGTTTGTGTGTGTGTGCTGTGTGTGTGTGTGTGTCTGTGTGTGTCTGTGTGTGTGTGTGTGTGTGTTGTTGTGTGTGTGTGTGTGTGTGTGTGTTGTGTGTGTGTTGAACATAAGCCGTGAGGCAGACAAATCTCCCAACTATTGTCTGATACATGGCAGAGAGTTTACCAGCGACCTGAGCAGATCCTCGTTTGGAGGAGCGGATGGTGGCAGAGAGCATCTGGTTTACATCCATCACAGTTTGAGAAGAAACATCCATCCAAGGTCAGCTCACTTTCAGTTGCCAAAGTTGTTTTAGGGCGATGCTGTAATTTTCCATCTACCCTAAAATTTCACTAATCTCAGTTTTGATTACAATCATTCAGATTAGTGTTTTAATTCCCACCGGACCAAACTGGAAAGTTTTCTAGGGTCGACACCATTTATCACATCACCAAGCAATCAGTTAGTTAGATGAATCAAAATGAATTCACCATCAAGGATCACTCTTCATTGAGATTTAATGGCTTAAATCTTCCAATTATCTTTCAAAGTACATTGAGTATAGAAACCTAAACAGGTAAGCCTGTTGTTGGACCCCATTTCCCTAAAGCTGAGAGAGTTGGATGTGATTTAGTGGTAAGGAAAATAAATCACTGTATTTTTGTTCTGAACTAGAAAAATCTATAATTTAGCAAAACATACGATGCTTATTTTGTGTTCATAACTGTTCATACTTGGGACAAAGTTCATTTATGGTGAAATGCATATTCAGAGTTCAGCACATTAAGAACTAAAAATTTTACTTTTGCTTTTGTGACAAGTAGGTTTTTCTAAAGGAGTTAAAAAGTTTTTTATAGAAGCTAGAATTATGGTTCTGCACCCTGGTTCATGAGCCCCTCTAGTGGCCGCTGTGGAGTACTGCAGGTTTTAGTGGTTTAACAGGGAGTGAGGCCCTCTAGTGGCCGCTGTGGAGAACTGCAGGTTTTTGTGGTTAAACAGGGAGTGAGGCCCTCTAGTGGCAGCTGTGGAGAACTGCAGGTTTTTAGTGGTTTAACAGGGAGTGAGGCCCTCTAGTGGCCGCTGTCGAGAACTGCAGGTTTTTGTACAGGGTTCTGGTGTTTCCTGTCACTGTGGGCCTCACAGCGCAGTAATACACAGCAGAGTCTGTCACTGCAGCAGAGGAGATCGTCATGGACATTTCTTCTTTGTTTCCTTTAAATGTCATCATGTCCAGACTTTCTGCTCCACCAAAAGGTGAGTGAGACTTCAGGAACTCTGGATGTTGTCCTGGATTTTGTCGATACCAGAATAAATAATTAGCTGAATCTTTGGTGTAGCTGCATGTCAGATTAACAGAGCTGCCCTCTGAACTGAACTCCTCAATCTTCCCTGCAGTGAGTTGTTGACATTTTACACCTGAAGGAAGAAAAAACTAATATAAGTGAAGATCAACAAGGATCAGATTATTCTCTGAAAGACTCCAACCAACCTGATCCAGTGATCAGAACCAGCAGAGAGAATCCAGATGTGAGCAGAGACAGCATGTTGAGCAGAGTTAATGTTGGAGAGCTGAGCTGAAGGAGGAAGTTTGAGTCTCTTTAGAGTTCAGGGCAGATCAGCTCCTCCTCTTCATCCTCTTCATCCTCTTCATCACAGCTTCTGCTGCTTTCTGTTGGAAATGTAAAATTATGTCAGGACATTCAGAACAATAAATTACATAAAATCCTAAATAAGAACTTGGTTGCAGGGTTTCCCCCAGTAAATATGCTCTGCCCTGCAGTCGGGGCACCAAGGGGACCCACTGGGGATCCGCTGGAGATCCACTGGGGATCCACTGTGTTTTTGTATTAAAAGAAGTTGACAGGAAGAGTAAAAATATTACTAGGTAATATGTAATATGTTACAGGAAAACATCTCCAGTGAAACTATATTTAAACCCACAACTTTCCTTAAAAACAACAAATCAAAAATACAATTAAGAGGAATATCAATTATTTGCACTTCTGTTTAATCCAAATTCAGTCTGCGGCTCCATGGGGCCCCCAGGGCTTCAGGCGCCATAAATGACAAAAATTTAACACAGATACAGAAATGTAACATTTATTTATTCAGATGATCGATGCAGCTGAATTTGATTAAATTGTTTCAACATAAATAAATGGAAATATTTTAAATTGTTTAACATTTAAATGTAAGATTTTAAGGATCTGGCAAGTTTACTTTGTAAAACTTCAAAGAACAATATTCATGGTTAGATTGTTTTGTTACCATAGCAACAATCTGATGCTGCGAGTTTAAGCTCCTCATCTCCCAGATTAAACTCAGAAGCTGTTGGAGCTGCTGATGGGGCCCCTCAGTCAGATTCTGCCCCAGGCCCCATCAGCCTTGGTCCGGCCCTGCAGGATCAGTTAAATCCTCTGAGCAACAAACAGGAGATTTAATTAAATGCTGCTAATGTGGTGATGGGTATTTTCTTGAACCTTCATTAAAAAGAACCACAGACAACGCATGTGAATAATTATGACAAAGCTTTTGCAAAAGGAGAAGACTCAACAAACGGCTTCTCCAAGCCGTTCACCGAGCGTCTAAAAAACCTTTGGTTACAGCTCGTCTTTTATTATCAAGCAAAAACAGGGAGGATGGGGAACGGAGGACAACACAGACAATATTTATCACTGCACACAGGCAGTTTCTAAAGTAGGGAGTATTTAGTGATAAGACGACACCTGTGGAAGCGTAATTTAAGGTCTGGGAAACAGACAGTTAACTGTTTCACATAAAGATTTACAGGCAGACGTGGCCTTCAAGTCAGTTCAGAGACACAGAAGTAAGAGAACACTTTAAACTGAAAATCACAATCTATATTAACTATTGTTGATTAACATTAGACTGAATATAAATAAGTAATAACAAAATGATAATACCAAAAAATCTCTAACATTCCCCCCCTTTTTATCATTTTCAAAAGACAAGCATAGAAAAGAAAAGAATAGATCCAATAAATGCAAGAATTATTATATTTTTTAAATACAGAATGAATATATGATATAAATGAAAAGTAAATGAAAAATAAAAGAAACAGCAAAAAATCAAATGCAGTTTTTCTCATCACTAACACCACTTGTTTTCACATTTTGATGTAGGAATCATTCAGCAAATGAATTAATCTGTTTATTGATTACAGAACTTCATCATCAGAAAACAAGTCGTCTTCATTTGTGTCATAGGTCATTTTCACCAGCTGATAGCTGACCACAGCAGTGTTAATTGACTTTAGCATCATCCTTCGAAGGCATGGAACAATGCAACTTGTGAACAGACAAAAAAGAATCAAAACACCCAGAATAGGTGTTCCAAGCTTCAACAGTAAATTCCACCATGGCCCAGAAGTGAGCCAAGAAAGAAAGTCAAAAGAAGATGATCCTTGCGTTCCACTTTCCATATAATGTTTAAGTTCTTCCAGGTCATGTAGAGTGTCAGAAATAGTTCCACCAGTTCCTGTTTCATCAGGAACGAATGTACAGCACGCTGGGCCAATGATTTTACAAACACCACCCTGAGAGGCTGTGAGCAGGTCCAGGACAATACAATTTTGCAAAACCATGTTTCTCAGTTCAGTCAGTTCTTTCGCTGTGCCATTGGCCAGCTGCTGTGTGCTGTTGATAGTCGCCATTGTTGCTCAGCACGCAGAGATGTCAAAACCCCCAAACTAAGGAAATGAGACTTTTAAGCGTTTCTTCACAGGGTTTGAGACGAACTACACTAAAAGTAGGACCCCTTTGTAGCCCTGACTGGATGACAAATTAGGGGTTCAACACTCTCTGCTGCTTCTTGTGACTGAGATGTATCCAGCTGGGTCTTTCAGCAAACAGCTGTTGTTGTGGTCATCAGCACTTGGAACAGTCCTTCCCACTGTGGACTCGCCCATTTATTTCGTTTGATGACCTTTATGTAGACCCAGTCATCTGACTCGATGTGAGTGGCCTCCTGCGAAGAAATAGAATCAGAAGGCAGTAAATTTGTACTGGACACTTCCTTCAGTTTAAGAGTCCTGATCATATAGTCTGCTAATGTTTGTTCTTCATCAGCTTTCTGCAAGTCTGGAGCAAACAGAGGAAATCTGTAAGCTCTCCCATGAATTATTTCAAAAGCATGCTTTGCTGGAACTATTTCAACCCATTTAAAAAAAAAGTATCAATCATTATCAAACACTATTTACTTCAAAAGTTCATAACAAAAAAATTTCATTTAAGAATATTATACAGTATTACTATTATTATATAGTATTTTCCTTCTTATTTCCCCCCCTGTTGACACATGGCATCGCCATGTCTCACAATCGCTTTAGCTTCAAATAGAGACTTGGGAGGATTAATAGTTCATTCAGGTGAACTCACAGGTTTATTGCTTTTAGAAGATCATTTAGTAAACAAATCTTTTAATTACAGGTTTACCTTCCATTTATGTATTTATTTTTTGTTAAATTCAGCACCTTTCAACATTTCTATTTTATTTCTCTAAAATAAAAATGACCATCTTTGATTTAAACCAAATCTCAAATCTTCTAATTCAACATTTTTCTTTTTGAATGTATTGACTATCAATCAAATCTTGATTAAAATGTTTTAGACTGAAATCTAGAAAATGTTGCTTTTATCCACAATCATCAGTTTTTAGTAGCCATTTACATCTCCTAGGTTGCTTAAAATCTCAGACTTCACTTAAACTTTGCATTTCAGACAAGTCCACAACATAAGTATTTTATATTGTTATAGTAAATGGTCAATAATTTCATCCATTATTTAATTTTGTAGTAAAATTTCTTTCTTCTCATAATTTTCATTCATTCCAATATAAAATACACAAACTCAATCAATTTGTAGATTCTTTATAGAATCAAACTCTAAGTTAAATGTTTCAGTTAAATGTAAAGAAATACGTCATAATATTTGAACACTACAATATGAATTATTTTCAACACTTAGAAATGTTAAATTTAGTTTTAAACTAGATTTCTTTTAAAGGACAAAATAAAACATTTGCAAATAATTATTAGCTCAGAATCAGTACTATTTTTTTTTTTGGCTGTAATTTAGTTGCATAGCTCTATCAGCTTTATTTATTTGTTTTCTTAAATTTAGTCATTACAGTTTTTTCCTTTACAGTTTCCCAATCTATGGCTCGTGGGCCCTAAGAGGATCACTGGTCCTTCTGTTAAGGACTGAGTTAAAGAGCACAAAATGAACAATTTTTTCTAACATTGAACCTAAAAACCTTCAAAATGTTCTTTTATAGATAGATAATTTCTATATGTAAACAGAATTAGTGACACATTGTCTATCACAGATGTGTGTGTATAACTTATCTCGCATTTCTCCTTTCTGTCTCGCTTCTCGCTTCCCCCTCCTGCTGCTGGCGTCGCTGCAGCTGGTCCTCCCTCTGTCTCTCCTCCAGCTCCCTGTCAGTCCAACTAGCTCTGGTGTTGGATTAATTATAAGTTGTCCAGACTGTCCCTTAGTGAATGTCCAGGTTGTCCACCAATGAAACAAGCAAAAAAAAAAACAGTTCCGTTTGCGTTCTTTTTTTCTTTAAAACACATTATTTTCCTTCTCCACGCTGATGTCAAAGAGTAAATCAGCGAGGGTTGTGAGGGTTCAGTTGCAGCCAAACACAGGAATATAGTTCCAGTCCAAATGTCCAGCAGGACTCCATACAGTATCTGCTGCGTGGCAGTTCTCAGATGTCCAGGAATTAGGATCAGCAGACACATCAGTGCCTTCAGTGCCCAGTTGGTAGAAATCGTCCTGTTCTTTTTTTTTTTCTTTGTCAACTGTCTTTGGCTGGTGATGAAAGAGGGACTTCATCTGATCGGCAGGACAGGTCTGAACTGAGGTCAGAGGTCAGACGCACCGCAGCGAGGCTCAGACAGAAGAAAATGAAAGAAGCAAATAAGAGTCAATTAGGGTTTGTTCGTATTTCTGTAATTTTTTTTTTTTTTTTTACACAAACATTTTCCATATAACTTCATTCTTTTCATCGTATAGTTTTTTAGCCACATATTACCCAACATTTTTAAGAAGTCATGAATTAGTTCCTTATTAAAACACATTGTAAACATGTTAAAAGCTGTAGTCTCTTTTATTATTTCTTTTTCTTTTATTTTATTTTGCACAACATTTAATCTTTAAAATGTAATATGTAAGTTTATGTTAACTTCATTTAAAACACGTCTCACCAGAGAACAATGGGTTTCTCTAAACCTGTTGATCTCAGTGCTGTAGACTGTGAGGTCAGAGGTCAGCCCTCCTCTCAAGGCCTAAGAGAGTTACGAGGCTGGATAATGTCCAGGTCGGTACCTTACTCTGACCGCTGACTCCTCCAGTTAGACAGCCAAAGGATCATTTCACCAAGTTGGTGTTGTAATCTCATTTTGACACAATACATTAAACATTGTTCTCCGGGGAGAATTTTATTATTTAGTTTTATCTTTCAGCTTCTCCTCCTTCAGGAATGTCATTATTCCACTTTTAGTATACAAAGAAGTTGTTACCATATATATATATATATTATATATACTGTATTATATATATATTATATATATATATATATATATATATATATAATATATATACATAAAATATATGTATATATATATATACATATATTTTATTTCTCTCTACTGGTTTTTCTTTAAAAGTGTAGGAATGCTCAAAAAGAAAAACAAAACAAAACAAACACCAGTATTTCTTAAAACAAATAATTTCTCACTTGTGAAGTTTGAATCTAATTTTTAGTAACATTAAAAATTATTTGCATGCACTGATTTCGTACAGGAATGAAATTTATTTTAATTATTTATTTATTTTTACTTAACGTGTAACTAACTGAACATATGTCCACCATTTCATCAATTTAGTCTAGTGGTTTCTCTTTTTGGGGTGTGGTTGAGTGTGATCATGCCGAGGATTGTTTCCCCGTGCAGGATTTTTTGAAGGGCAGTTTCTTGCCCAGTGACCAATATTGCCACAAATCCAGCAGCCATTTAAATGGCGTGGATTTTGTGGGGTGTTATTTTGGGGTCGTTGCCTATTGTGACCTCCTCTGCCTCTGCTTCTTCCGCGGCCTTTTGTCTGGCAGTTGGAAAAGGTAGAGATATCTAAACCTCCAAATTCATCCAGGTGAAAAACATCTAATCCTTTCATAGCCTTCCTGACCTCTTCTAAGGTACAGGGTCTGAAAACATATATGTTTTGTGTCCCTTCCTCTAGTGAGGGGTTCAGTCGTACTGCTGGGGCTGCAGTGGCTGATACTGAGGCAGACAGAGCTGTTGTAGGTGGAGGGGTGGCTGCAGGAGCTGCACTCCCTGATAAATGACTTTATTATCTGCTGATTCTACAAATAAGTTTTTAGATTCGTTTAACCATAGTTTAGCACATCTCAGCTCATCCTCCTTTTTAGCCTTTTTTTTATCCCAGATTTTCTTGCTACACTACTTTCCAAAATTCCCACAATTGTTTACCATTGATAAATTTTTAGCTTTCCATCTATTTTATATTTCTTTCTCCATTTTTTTTATGTGTACAGTGCTACCAGGAGACCTGGATTGCATGTACTTTTGATCCCCGTCGGGGCCCTTAGCAAGTGAGGAATTACAAGACTTTATGTTTCCCATTATTTAAAACGCTTACAATTTTAGTTTACAATGACTTGATATTTTGTGCTTTTTCTTCAACAAGAGTCCTCTAAGTGAGCGCTTAGTGTCCCCTGAAGAACAGTCTTCTAGGCCAGACTAGTTCTGGTCCGGTTCTTCACTTAGGATTCTATTTCCGAGGACAGAAAGTTTTACTCTCAGAGAGAAAAGCACCATTCACTCCTTCATGCACACCAACACAGCAAATGACAAACAGTAATGACTCTGCGACTTAAACGCAATATGATCTGTGTTGTGCCTCTTCACGGAAAGTGCTCCAATAGGGCCTTATTGTCCTCTGAAGAACAAACTCCCACCAAAACTGTGTTTCGGTGTGGTTCTTCAGAGAAGACAATAAGTTATACTTTCAGAGAACTCAGCACCAGTCACATCTTGCCCGTCGCACAAGACCAAAACCACACAGCAGTGACAAGCATTCAGTGAGGATTTGCCCTTATGGGGTCTCCTCGAACAGAGTTTTAGCAGAGCGATATCATACAAGGATTCTCAGACCTCAGAGTTTTAGCAGAGCGACATCATACAAGGGAACTCAAAACCTCAGAGTTTTAGTAGGACGTTGCCTAACAAGGATTCTCAAAACCTTAGAAAAGTCATTTTAATATTCACTTACGTTTCTGTAGTTTTCGGGTTGTCCGGTCGGATCTCGTCACTCAGTCGTTGGCAGACAAAGTCGGACCTACGTCGCCGGCCCAGCGAAGAATTCACTTCCTGGGACTTTCTTTCCAGGTCCAGTTGACTCTGGCCATGCATGGATTCAGCGCGTCTTCCTCTGCCTGTCAGCGATCAGTGTGAGAGATCCCGGGTTTCGGCACCAAATAATGATGGGTATTTTCTTGAACCTTCATTAAAAAGAACCACAGACAACGCATGTGAATAATTATGACAAAGCTTTTGCAAAAGGAGAAGACTCAACAAACGGCTTCTACAAGCCGTTCACCGAGCGTTCTAACAAACCTTTGGTTACAGCTTGTCTTTTATTATCAAGCAAAAACAGGGAGGATGGGGAACGGAGGACAACACAGACAATATTTATCACTGCACACAGGCAGTTTCTAAAGTAGGGAGTATTTAGTGATAAGACCACCTGTGGAAGCGTAATTTAAGGTCTGGGAAACAGACAGTTAACTGTTTCACATAAAGATTTACAGGCAGACGTGGCCTTCAAGTCAGTTCAGAGACACAGAAGTAAGAGACCACTTTAAACTAAAAATCACAATCTATATTAACTATTGTTGATTAACATTAGACTGAATATAAATAAGTAATAACAAAATGATAATACCAAAAAATCTCTAACAGGGTTCTGGTGTTTCCTGTCACTGTGGGCCTCACAGCGCAGTAATACACAGCAGAGTCTGTCACTGCAGCAGAGGAGATCAGCAGATCCATCTGGGTTTTAGCTTCACTCACGTTGAAGAAGAAACCAGTAAGCGGTGTTGACATTGGAGCTCCTATTCCTGAGTGGGAGATCAGGAACTGTGGAGGTTTTCCACTATATTGTCGATACCAGAAGAAATAATCATCATAAACAGCAGCTTTAGAGTAACTGTAGGACACAGTAACAGAGCTGCCCTCTGAACTGAACTCCTCAATCTTCCCTGCAGTGAGTTGTTGACATTTTACACCTGGAGGAAGAAAAAACTGATATAAGTGAAGAACAACAAGGATCAGATTATTCTCTGAAAGACTCCAACCAACCTGATCCAGTGATCAGAACCAGCAGAGAGAATCCAGATGTGAGCAGAGACAGCATGTTGAGCAGAGTTAATGTTGGAGAGCTGAGCTGAAGGAGGAAGTTTGAGTCTCTTTAGAGTTCAGGGCAGATCAGCTCCTCCTCTTCATCCTCTTCATCCTCTTCCTCACAGCTTCAGCTGGTTTTTAAGCTCTCAGTATCAAACCGTGACGTTGGTTTCTATTAAACAAACTGTTGATGGATTTATTATTAACTAAAATGCTGGATGGCTGACAATCTCTTCCTGCTAATTTCTGATAATTAAAGGTTTAAATCTGTTCCACATTGTTTCATTATTGAAATAAAACAATATGACTGTCATTCACCAATAACAGGTCATTCAGACTGATTGAACTAGGCCACTCTGGTAGGTATCATAAAGAAAACACCAGCTCTGTGTGTTTCATTAGGATTGATTCACTGACACATAAACAAGTTCCTGCTTATCCTGCTGATCTCATTTATGTCCACAGCACTTCACCAGCAGGTGTAGCCCTTAGCCACTGCTAGCTTAGCTGCTGTTAGCCTTAAGAAAACAAGACATTTCAGAAAATGTTCAGGGCAGTTTTTTTGTAACTTAGGCTGAGTTCACACTGCAGCCTGAAGTGACCCAGTTCAGATGTTTCTGATGTAATGTGACCTGGATCTGATCTTTTCATGGCAGTGTGAACAGCTCAGGTCGGATTCTTTTAGAATGTGACCCATATCCGATACGTATCGATTCAAATGGACCATAACGTCCAGGTCTCATTCATCCGAACTGAACATCACTGATTCTCAACAAATCTCACTATTCTGAGTCCTGATACGCAGAAAAACACCAACCATGACGACTATATGAGGATTAAGTTGTTACTCCGGTTGGACAACAACTTCAAATATATAAGCTAAGCTCCACCGTTAGCCTCCATGTTAAACACTGAGCTCTTCTTCTTTTTATGGTGGTTGGCAGAACACTGAGAACCTGACGCTATGGCGCCCTCTACTGCGCATGCGGGACACTTCAGGTCGTTTACATTGCTGATCACATACAGGTCCATTTATTGGCAGTGTGAACGTCACTTCAGGCTGCAGTGTGAACGCAGCCTTAGTGTCAAGAAAGGGAAGAGACGATACCCATAAGTATTACGCTGTTCATACTGGACTACTGGGTGATTATAAGACTCACTGGAATGAAGTTTTACCAGTTCAGCCTCTGCTTAGCTCTGGCTGCCTAAGACCTGGTCAGCTGATTTCCATCTTTCTCTCAGTCCACTGGGCCTCTTAACAGCCTGTCCTGGTTGTGAAGATTGGTGACCATCATAGAAGAGGTAAGATGACTTGGTCTGCAAGCTTTTTTCCCAGGATACAGTCAGAATGCGTTTATTGTCATTGTGCACTAACAGACGCAGTTTGGGGCTGTAAAAAAAACCCAAACTAAAATAGAGCAACATGGACAGCAGAAGGATGGGGTCCAGCAGAGGCCATGAGTTTAAGGTTGGTGTGTGTGTGTGTGTGTGTGTATGTGTGTGTGTGTTGAACATAAGCCGTGACGCAGACAAATCTCCCAACTATTGTCTGATACATGGCAGAGAGTTTACCAGCGACCTGAGCAGATCCTCGTTTGGAGGAGCGGATGGTGGCAGAGAGCATCTGGTTTACATCCATCACAGTTTGAGAAGAAACATCCATCCAAGGTCAGCTCACTTTCAGTTGCCAAAGTTGTTTTAGGGCGATGCTGTAATTTTCCATCTACCCTAAAATTTCACTAATCTCAGTTTTGATTACAATCATTCAGATTAGTGTTTTAATTCCCACCGGACCAAACTGGAAAGTTTTCTAGGGTCGACACCATTTATCACATCACCAAGCAATCAGTTAGTTAGATGAATCAAAATAAATTCACCATCAAGGATCACTCTTCATTGAGATTTAATGGCTTAAATCTTTCAATTATCTTTCAAAGTACATTGAGTATAGAAACCTAAACAGGTAAGCCTGTTGTTGGACCCCATTTCCCTAAAGCTGAGAGAGTTGGATGTGATTTAGTGGTAAGGAAAATAAATCACTGTATTTTTGTTCTGAACTAGAAAAAAACTATAGCAAAATATACGATGCTTATTTTGTGTTCATAACTGTTCATACTTGGGACAAAGTTCACTTATGGTGAAATGCATATTCAGAGTTCAGCACATTAAGAACTAAAAATTGTACTTTTGCTTTTGTGACAAGTAGGTTTTTCTAAAGGAGTTAAAAAGTTTTTTTATAGAAGCTAGAATTATGGTTCTGCACCCTGGTTCATGAGCCCCTCTAGTGGCCGCTGTGGAGAACTGCAGGTTTTTGTACAGGGTTCTGGTGTTTCCTGTCACTGTGGGCTGCAGAGCGCAGTAATACACAGCAGAGTCTGACGGACGGAGATCCTGGATCGTCAGGTTGAAGGATTTCTTCTCAGTGTTGAGTTTAGCATCAAATCTGTCTTTTCTGAAATCTGCAGCATTATCTCCTGTTGATGAGAATCGTTTCAGCATGTACTTTGGTGAACTGTTTCCTTCTTGCTTATACCAGAATAGGTAAGCATTCGAATAAACACTGGTTTCAAAGGAACATCCCAGAATCCGAGTTTCTCCTGCAGCAGCAACAACTTGTCTCTCTGTCTGCTCCACTGAGTCTCCTTTACACTCTGGGGAAGAACAGAACATGCAGAGGAAGAGATGGATCAATAGAGATGATTGATTAAAGGAGAACAATCAGCAGCTTTCCAGATTCTCCTCCATGTAGAGGAAACATGTTGATCTTTGTATCTTACCAGAGAAAAGAGCAGCCAGAATAATCCACAGCCAATGTTCCATCTGTCCAACAAGGTTTAAACCAGCAGGAGAAGCAGCTGATGTTCAACATTCAGTCTGACTGTTGTTCTCTTCACAGCACCACTTCTTATTGACACAATGCTGGAACACAGAGCACAAGGAGACGCCCCCTGCTGGAGAGGAGAGGTGGAGAACTGCAGGCTTTAGTGGTTTAACAGGGAGTCAGGCCCTCTAGTGGCCGCTGTGGAGAACTGCAGGTTTTTGTACAGGGTTCTGGTGTTTCCTGTCACTGTGGGCTGCAGAGCGCAGTAATACACAGCAGAGTCTGACGGACGGAGATCCTGGATCGTCAGGTTGAAGGATTTGTCCTTGATGTCTGCATTGAATCTGTTGCTGTTGAACTCTTGAGCTTTATCTTTTGTTGATGACAGCTGCTTCAACATGTACTTTGGAAAACTGTTTTCTTCTTGTTTGTACCAGATCAATGTGGGAGTAAAGCTGGTCTCATAAGTACATCCCAGAGTCACTGAGCTTCCTGCAGCAGCAACAACTTGTCTCTCTGTCTGCTCCACTGAGTCTCCTTTACACTCTGGGGAAGAACAGAACATGCAGAGGAAGAGATGGATCAATAGAGATGATTGATTAAAGGAGAACAATCAGCAGCTTTCCAGATTCTCCTCCATGTAGAGGAAACATGTTGATCTTTGTATCTTACCAGAGAAAAGAGCAGCCAGAATAATCCACAGCCAATGTTCCATCTGTCCAACAAGGTTTAAACCAGCAGGAGAAGCAGCTGATGTTCAACATTCAGTCTGACTGTTGTTCTCTTCACAGCACCACTTCTTATTGACACAATGCTGGAACACAGAGCACAAGGAGACGCCGCCTGCTGGAGCAGGTCGCCCCCTGCTGGAGAGGAGAGGTGGAGAACTGCAGGTTTTAGTGGTTTAACAGGGAGTGAGGCCCTCTAGTGGCCGCTGTGGAGAACTGCAGGTTTTAGTGGTTTAACAGGGAGTGAGGCCCTCTAGTGGCCGCTGTGGAGAACTGCAGGTTTTTGTACAGGGTTCTGGTGTTTCCTGTCACTGTGGGCTGCAGAGCGCAGTAATACACAGCAGAGTCTGTCACTGCAGCAGAGGAGATCAGCAGATGAAGCGTCTTTGTTGTTTTCTCGTGTCTCAATGAAAGCCTTCCTGTTGTGTCTGAATATCCTGAGGTGACCAGCTGTGGAGATGAACTGGGCGTCTGTCGGTACCACAGGAGCAGGTTTACTGTTCCTGAATAGTTGCAGGACAGAGTCACATTGTTTCCTTCCAAGTCCAGTTGATCGTCTTTAAATGGTGTCAGTAAATCCTCAGAGGATCCTGGAAACAACAGATTGATATTTCAATTTGAACAAACTCAAAGCTCCAGATGTTTTCCTGCCTCCTGTCTCCTTCTCCGCCTGCTGCATCTTTAGATGACTCACCTGGCTGAAGGCAGAAGGTCATCATGATGCAGGAGCAAAGCAGCAGCAGCATGATTTCCCTGGTACTGACAGAAGAACAGAGAAAAGGCAGCAGCTCTTCAGCTCCAACACCAAGTCTGTCAGAGTGAAGCTCCTCCCCTCACTGAGCTCCGGCTGCATCCGGCCTGGTGACGGTCGTCCCATTAAACCCAGTCCAACCTCAGACTGAGTCTGTTAGAACCAGTCGGAGTGATTCAGACCTGGATCTGGAGGGAACGCTGCAGCTCTTCAACAAACGTTTCTCATCTGTTCTGCCTGGGAGACAAGAACACCTGATGGCACCTGGTCTGTGGAGTGACAGAGAGCTGGAACACAGAACCACAGCAGAGCACAGAACCTGGTATCGCTGCCCTCTAGTGGACCTGAATGGCTGAGGGGAGCAGAGCGGAGAAAGGCTGCATCAGAACAAAATGTCCAGAGGAAAAATGACCAAATATTAGTGAAATAAAATATCAAAAGTAATTGTTAGGGCTGTTTAACCCTTCTTGACCGGAAGTGTCGGCGCTGACACATCTAAATTTGCAGTACCGTAGTTCCGCCACATGTAGCGCTATCTGAAAAATTCCAACGGTTTCTGAAAGGGGAGGCGTTGCACTTTCCAGCAAGTATTGGGTTAATACAGAAATGCTGCAGCGAGTGTAATTAATCGGGGGTCACTCTGTTAATAGATGGTATATTTCGGAAATAACTTGCTGGATATTGAAAGTTCCAGTTGTTATGGATACAAGTTGTTAAGTATATCATCTCACAGGACATTTAAAGAACTACTTACAATTAAAATAAGGAAGATTTATTTAGGCAGACTTTCAAAAATCCGGGGTTAGAGGGTTAATTATTTCTTAAAAATCAGGTTAGAGCATCAGGATTGTTGTGAATTAAATACAATTATTTAACTGTTCTGGGTTCTTCCTGTTCTCTGAGCGCCACAGAGCAGCAGCAGTTTCAATCCAACGTCCCTGTTACTAGATTTCTGTTACTTGTATTTCTTGTTCAGGTTTTTTCACATCAGCCTGAATCTTGACAAACCCTTGAAGAGCATTGAGTGAGGCCCTCTAGTGGCCGCTGTGGAGAACTGCAGGTTTTAGTGGTTTAACAGGGAGTGAGGCCCTCTAGTGGCCGCTGTGGAGAACTGCAGGTTTTTGTACAGGGTTCTGGTGTTTCCTGTCACTGTGGGCCTCACAGCGCAGTAATACACAGCAGAGTCTGTCACTGCAGCAGAGGAGATCAGCAGATCCAGGTGTTTCTCTCCTCTCAGGTAAGTGGAGAATCTTGATGATTTTAAAGATTCTGCTGATCTTGAACTGTTGAGCCCTGAGATGTAGAAGATGAACTCTGGAGGATTTCCAGGATATTGTCGATACCAAAAGAAATCATCACTAGCAGATATCTTATTGGAGTAACTGTAGGACAGAGTAACAGAGCTGCCCTCTGAACTGAACTCCTCAATCTTCCCTGCAGTGAGTTGTTGACATTTTACACCTGGAGGAAGAAAAAACTGATATAAGTGAAGAACAACAAGGATCAGATTATTCTCTGAAAGACTCCAACCAACCTGATCCAGTGATCAGAACCAGCAGAGAGAATCCAGATGTGAGCAGAGACAGCATGTTGAGCAGAGTTAATGTTGGAGAGCTGAGCTGAAGGAGGAAGTTTGAGTCTCTTTAGAGTTCAGGGCAGATCAGCTCCTCCTCTTCATCCTCTTCATCCTCTTCATCACAGCTTCTGCTGCTTTCTGTTGGAAATGTAAAATTATGTCAGGACATTCAGAACAATAAATTACATAAAATCCTAAATAAGAACTTGGTTGCAGGGTTTCCCCCAGTAAATATGCTCTGCCCTGCAGTCGGGGCACCAAGGGGACCCACTGGGGATCCGCTGGAGATCCACTGGGGATCCACTGTGTTTTTGTATTAAAAGAAGTTGACAGGAAGAGTAAAAATATTACTAGGTAATATGTAATATGTTACAGGAAAACATCTCCAGTGAAACTATATTTAAACCCACAACTTTCCTTAAAAACAACAAATCAAAAATACAATTAAGAGGAATATCAATTATTTGCACTTCTGTTTAATCCAAATTCAGTCTGCGGCTCCATGGGGCCCCCAGGGCTTCAGGCGCCATAAATGACAAAAATTTAACACAGATACAGAAATGTAACATTTATTTATTCAGATGATCGATGCAGCTGAATTTGATTAAATTGTTTCAACATAAATAAATGGAAATATTTTAAATTGTTTAACATTTAAATGTAAGATTTTAAGGATCTGGCAAGTTTACTTTGTAAAACTTCAAAGAACAATATTCATGGTTAGATTGTTTTGTTACCATAGCAACAATCTGATGCTGCGAGTTTAAGCTCCTCATCTCCCAGATTAAACTCAGAAGCTGTTGGAGCTGCTGATGGGGCCCCTCAGTCAGATTCTGCCCCAGGCCCCATCAGCCTTGGTCCGGCCCTGCAGGATCAGTTAAATCCTCTGAGCAACAAACAGGAGATTTAATTAAATGCTGCTAATGTGGTGATGGGTATTTTCTTGAACCTTCATTAAAAAGAACCACAGACAACGCATGTGAATAATTATGACAAAGCTTTTGCAAAAGGAGAAGACTCAACAAACGGCTTCTCCAAGCCGTTCACCGAGCGTCTAAAAAACCTTTGGTTACAGCTCGTCTTTTATTATCAAGCAAAAACAGGGAGGATGGGGAACGGAGGACAACACAGACAATATTTATCACTGCACACAGGCAGTTTCTAAAGTAGGGAGTATTTAGTGATAAGACGACACCTGTGGAAGCGTAATTTAAGGTCTGGGAAACAGACAGTTAACTGTTTCACATAAAGATTTACAGGCAGACGTGGCCTTCAAGTCAGTTCAGAGACACAGAAGTAAGAGAACACTTTAAACTGAAAATCACAATCTATATTAACTATTGTTGATTAACATTAGACTGAATATAAATAAGTAATAACAAAATGATAATACCAAAAAATCTCTAACATTCCCCCCCTTTTTATCATTTTCAAAAGACAAGCATAGAAAAGAAAAGAATAGATCCAATAAATGCAAGAATTATTATATTTTTTAAATACAGAATGAATATATGATATAAATGAAAAGTAAATGAAAAATAAAAGAAACAGCAAAAAATCAAATGCAGTTTTTCTCATCACTAACACCACTTGTTTTCACATTTTGATGTAGGAATCATTCAGCAAATGAATTAATCTGTTTATTGATTACAGAACTTCATCATCAGAAAACAAGTCGTCTTCATTTGTGTCATAGGTCATTTTCACCAGCTGATAGCTGACC
Source organism: Poecilia picta (assembly GCA_033032245.1). Taxonomy (NCBI): domain Eukaryota; kingdom Metazoa; phylum Chordata; class Actinopteri; order Cyprinodontiformes; family Poeciliidae; genus Poecilia; species Poecilia picta. The sequence goes on along the minus strand of CM065369.1, from coordinate 749,229 downwards.
ACAGCAGTGTTAATTGACTTTAGCATCATCCTTCGAAGGCATGGAACAATGCAACTTGTGAACAGACAAAAAAGAATCAAAACACCCAGAATAGGTGTTCCAAGCTTCAACAGTAAATTCCACCATGGCCCAGAAGTGAGCCAAGAAAGAAAGTCAAAAGAAGATGATCCTTGCGTTCCACTTTCCATATAATGTTTAAGTTCTTCCAGGTCATGTAGAGTGTCAGAAATAGTTCCACCAGTTCCTGTTTCATCAGGAACGAATGTACAGCACGCTGGGCCAATGATTTTACAAACACCACCCTGAGAGGCTGTGAGCAGGTCCAGGACAATACAATTTTGCAAAACCATGTTTCTCAGTTCAGTCAGTTCTTTCGCTGTGCCATTGGCCAGCTGCTGTGTGCTGTTGATAGTCGCCATTGTTGCTCAGCACGCAGAGATGTCAAAACCCCCAAACTAAGGAAATGAGACTTTTAAGCGTTTCTTCACAGGGTTTGAGACGAACTACACTAAAAGTAGGACCCCTTTGTAGCCCTGACTGGATGACAAATTAGGGGTTCAACACTCTCTGCTGCTTCTTGTGACTGAGATGTATCCAGCTGGGTCTTTCAGCAAACAGCTGTTGTTGTGGTCATCAGCACTTGGAATGGTCCTTCCCACTGTGGACTCGCCCAGTTATTTCGTTTGATGACCTTTATGTAGACCCAGTCATCTGACTCGATGTGAGTGGCCTCCTGCGAAGAAATAGAATCAGAAGGCAGTAAATTTGTACTGGACACTTCCTTCAGTTTAAGAGTCCTGATCATATAGTCTGCTAATGTTTGTTCTTCATCAGCTTTCTGCAAGTCTGGAGCAAACAGAGGAAATCTGTAAGCTCTCCCATGAATTATTTCAAAAGCATGCTTTGCTGGAACTATTTCAACCCATTTAAAAAAAAAGTATCAATCATTATCAAACACTATTTACTTCAAAAGTTCATAACAAAAAAATTTCATTTAAGAATATTATACAGTATTACTATTATTATATAGTATTTTCCTTCTTATTTCCCCCCCTGTTGACACATGGCATCGCCATGTCTCACAATCGCTTTAGCTTCAAATAGAGACTTGGGAGGATTAATAGTTCATTCAGGTGAACTCACAGGTTTATTGCTTTTAGAAGATCATTTAGTAAACAAATCTTTTAATTACAGGTTTACCTTCCATTTATGTATTTATTTTTTGTTAAATTCAGCACCTTTCAACATTTCTATTTTATTTCTCTAAAATAAAAATGACCATCTTTGATTTAAACCAAATCTCAAATCTTCTAATTCAACATTTTTCTTTTTGAATGTATTGACTATCAATCAAATCTTGATTAAAATGTTTTAGACTGAAATCTAGAAAATGTTGCTTTTATCCACAATCATCAGTTTTTAGTAGCCATTTACATCTCCTAGGTTGCTTAAAATCTCAGACTTCACTTAAACTTTGCATTTCAGACAAGTCCACAACATAAGTATTTTATATTGTTATAGTAAATGGTCAATAATTTCATCCGTTATTTAATTTTGTAGTAAAATTTCTTTCTTCTCATAATTTTCATTCATTCCAATATAAAATACACAAACTCAATCAATTTGTAGATTCTTTATAGAATCAAACTCTAAGTTAAATGTTTCAGTTAAATGTAAAGAAATACGTCATAATATTTGAACACTACAATATGAATTATTTTCAACACTTAGAAATGTTAAATTTAGTTTTAAACTAGATTTCTTTTAAAGGACAAAATAAAACATTTGCAAATAATTATTAGCTCAGAATCAGTACTATTTTTTTTTTTGGCTGTAATTTAGTTGCATAGCTCTATCAGCTTTATTTATTTGTTTTCTTAAATTTAGTCATTACAGTTTTTTCCTTTACAGTTTCCCAATCTATGGCTCGTGGGCCCTAAGAGGATCACTGGTCCTTCTGTTAAGGACTGAGTTAAAGAGCACAAAATGAACAATTTTTTCTAACATTGAACCTAAAAACCTTCAAAATGTTCTTTTATAGATAGATAATTTCTATATGTAAACAGAATTAGTGACACATTGTCTATCACAGATGTGTGTGTATAACTTATCTCGCATTTCTCCTTTCTGTCTCGCTTCTCGCTTCCCCCTCCTGCTGCTGGCGTCGCTGCAGCTGGTCCTCCCTCTGTCTCTCCTCCAGCTCCCTGTCAGTCCAACTAGCTCTGGTGTTGGATTAATTATAAGTTGTCCAGACTGTCCCTTAGTGAATGTCCAGGTTGTCCACCAATGAAACAAGCAAAAAAAAAAACAGTTCAGTTTGCGTTCTTTTTTTCTTTAAAACACATTATTTTCCTTCTCCACGCTGATGTCAAAGAGTAAATCAGCGAGGGTTGTGAGGGTTCAGTTGCAGCCAAACACAGGAATATAGTTCCAGTCCAAATGTCCAGCAGGACTCCATACAGTATCTGCTGCGTGGCAGTTCTCAGATGTCCAGGAATTAGGATCAGCAGACACATCAGTGCCTTCAGTGCCCAGTTGGTAGAAATCGTCCTGTTCTTTTTTTTTTTTCTTTGTCAACTGTCTTTGGCTGGTGATGAAAGAGGGACTTCATCTGATCGGCAGGACAGGTCTGAACTGAGGTCAGAGGTCAGACGCACCGCAGCGAGGCTCAGACAGAAGAAAATGAAAGAAGCAAATAAGAGTCAATTAGGGTTTGTTCGTATTTCTGTAATTTTTTTTTTTTTTTTACACAAACATTTTCCATATAACTTCATTCTTTTCATCGTATAGTTTTTTAGCCACATATTACCCAACATTTTTAAGAAGTCATGAATTATTTCCTTATTAAAACACATGTAAACATGAAACATGTTAAAAGCTGTAGTCTCTTTTATTATTTCTTTTTCTTTTATTTTATTTTGCACAACATTTAATCTTTAAAATGTAATATGTAAGTTTATGTTAACTTCATTTAAAACACGTCTCACCAGAGAACAATGGGTTTCTCTAAACCTGTTGATCTCAGTGCTGTAGACTGTGAGGTCAGAGGTCAGCCCTCCTCTCAAGGCCTAAGAGAGTTACGAGGCTGGATAATGTCCAGGTCGGTACCTTACTCTGACCGCTGACTCCTCCAGTTAGACAGCCAAAGGATCATTTCACCAAGTTGGTGTTGTAATCTCATTTTGACACAATACATTAAACATTGTTCTCCGGGGAGAATTTTATTATTTAGTTTTATCTTTCAGCTTCTCCTCCTTCAGGAATGTCATTATTCCACTTTTAGTATACAAAGAAGTTGTTACCATATATATATATATATATATATATATATATAAAATATATGTATATATATATATACATATATTTTATTTCTCTCTACTGGTTTTTCTTTAAAAGTGTAGGAATGCTCAAAAAGAAAAACAAAACAAAACAAACACCAGTATTTCTTAAAACAAATAATTTCTCACTTGTGAAGTTTGAATCTAATTTTTAGTAACATTAAAAATTATCTGCATGCACTGATTTCGTACAGGAATGAAATTTATTTTAATTATTTATTTTTACTTAACGTGTAACTAACTGAACATATGTCCACCATTTCATCAATTTAGTCTAGTGGTTTCTCTTTTTGGGGTGTGGTTGAGTGTGATCATGCCGAGGATTGTTTCCCCGTGCAGGATTTTTTGAAGGGCAGTTTCTTGCTCAGTGACCAATATTGCCACAAATACAGCAGCCATTTAAATGGCGTGGATTTTGTGGGGTGTTATTTTGGGGTCGTTGCCTATTGTGACCTCCTCTGCCTCTGCTTCTTCCGCGGCCTTTTGTCTGGCAGTTGGAAAAGGTAGAGATATCTAAACCTCCAAATTCATCCAGGTGAAAAACATCTAATCCTTTCATAGCCTTCCTGACCTCTTCTAAGGTACAGGGTCTGAAAACATATATGTTTTGTGTCCCTTCCTCTAGTGAGGGGTTCAGTCGTACTGCTGGGGCTGCAGCGGCTGATACTGAGGCAGACAGAGCTGTTGTAGGTGGAGGGGTGGCTGCAGGAGCTGCACTCCCTGATAAATGACTTTATTATCTGCTGATTCTACAAATAAGTTTTTAGATTCGTTTAACCATAGTTTAGCACATCTCAGCTCATCCTCCTTTTTAGCCTTTTTTTTATCCCAGATTTTCTTGCTACACTACTTTCCAAAATTCCCACAATTGTTTACCATTGATAAATTTTTAGCTTTCCATCTATTTTATATTTCTTTCTCCATTTTTTTTATGTGTACAGTGCTACCAGGAGACCTGGATTGCATGTACTTTTGATCCCCGTCGGGGCCTCAGTGAGTGAGGAATTACAAGACTTTGTGTTTCCCATTATTTAAAACGCTTACAATTTTAGTTTACAATGACTTGATATTTTGTGCTTTTTCTTCAACAAGAGTGCTCTAAGTGAGCGCTTAGTGTCCCCTGAAGAACAGTCTTCTAGGCCAGACTAGTTCTGGTCCGGTTCTTCACTTAGGATTCTATTTCCGAGGACAGAAAGTTTTACTCTCAGAGAGAAAAGCACCATTCACTCCTTCATGCACACCAACACAGCAAATGACAAACAGTAATGACTCTGCGACTTAAACGCAATATGATCTGTGTTGTGCCTCTTCATGGAAAGTGCTCCAATAGGGCCTTATTGTCCTCTGAAGAACAAACTCCCACCAAAACTGTGTTTCGGTGTGGTTCTTCAGAGAAGAAAATAAGTTATACTTTCAGAGAACTCGGCACCAGTCACATCTTGCCCGTCGCACAAGACCAAAACCACACAGCAGTGACAAGCATTCAGTGAGGATTTGCCCTTATGGGGTCTCCTCGAACAGAGTTTTAGCAGAGCGACATCATACAAGGGAACTCAAAACCTCAGAGTTTTAGTAGGACGTTGCCTAACAAGGATTCTCAAAACCTTAGAAAAGTCATTTTAATATTCACTTACGTTTCTGTAGTTTTCGGGTGTTCCGGTCGGATCTCGTCACTCAGTCGTTGGCAGACAAAGTCGGACCTACGTCGCCGGCCCAGCGAAGAATTCACTTCCTGGGACTTTCTTTCCAGGTCCAGTTGACTCTGGCCATGCATGGATTCAGCGCGTCTTCCTCTGCCTGTCAGCGATCAGTGTGAGAGATCCCGGGTTTTCGGCACCAAATAATGATGGGTATTTTCTTGACCATTCATTAAAAAGAACCACAGACAACGCATGTGAATAATTATGACAAAGCTTTTGCAAAAGGAGAAGACTCAACAAACGGCTTCTACAAGCCGTTCACCGAGCGTCTAAAAAACCTTTGGTTACAGCTCGTCTTTTATTATCAAGCAAAAACAGGGAGGATGGGGAACGGAGGACAGCACAGACAATATATTTATCACTGCACACAGGCAGTTTCTAAAGTAGGGAGTATTTAGTGATAAGACCACCTGTGGAAGCGTAATTTAAGGTCTGGGAAACAGACAGTTAACTGTTTCACATAAAGATTTACAGGCAGACGTGGCCTTCAAGTCAGTTCAGAGACACAGAAGTAAGAGACCACTTTAAACTGAAAATCACAATCTATATTAACTATTGTTGATGAACATTAGACTGAATATAAATAAGTAATAACAAAATGATAATACCAAAAAATCTCTAACAGTGGCTTTAGCAGCTCCAACATGTCTGTCTGTTGAGTTTAATAAGAGTCACAGAAACGTTTGGTTGGTCCAGTTTCTCAGATCTTCCTGCTCATTAACTCCAAGTGGACAAAGCATTTGATACGGTTTGGTGCTTCGTGTAGCTAATAATACTAATAACAATAAAATAACATAAAACCAGCGTGATGCAGAAGCTGCTCACTGGGCTGAAGCTGCATGATGAGGTTATCGCCGGTTCATGAACCACTAACGCTCCGACCAACCGGGACCAGACATGAACTTCATCAGCGCAGACAGAGCCACACACTGGGCAGCGTGTTGACATGTAGACGATCCATAATTCTTTGTTCACAAATATTCCTGCGGTTCACATAAAGCTGCACATCCAGAGTTAACACTGGGTTTAAACTCTTACCTTGTGTTAGGAAGAAAAATTTAAAATATGCCAGTTTTTGAACTAAACTATATGTAGTTGGGGAAAAGTTTGACTATATTAGCAACAGTTAACCTTGGTGCATGTGAAATCTACCTATTTTAATTTAGGTTGATTAGGATAATGATTCAATTTAAATAACGACTGATTTTCTTAACTTACATAAAATCACTAACAGGGTGTTGAAAAGGCCTTCAGCTGAGAATGTCGTCTCCTATCAGAGGCACCAGATGTGCTGAGAAGTTCACAAAACAAAATAATGGTAAAAACAGGATGGGAGAGAAAACTTGTCTGTTTACTGCCAGGTCAGATTCTCTGGTGTTTTCTATGAGGTAGAAAACTAAAACCTTCAAAAAACAAAACAGGTATTTAGGATATTATGGAATTACTGGATAAAGATGATGGCAATACATGATGTTTAAAATGATAATCTAAGTCATGAGGATATTTCTTTGTATTTTGTTCATTTTCCTACTTTTCTCAGGTAGTTAATGTCTGTTTTATGGTTTTATGGTTTCTTGATGGTTTGATGTGATGCTGATCTGGTTTTCTATGCATTTAATTGTCTGAATGAAACTCTAGATATGTGTGAAGTTGAGTTGCGACTGGTTGATCTCTGTGTGTTTTTCACTTTGTAAGAGGCAGAACTAAAAAATAGAGGAAAAACAACGAGCAAAGAACTTTAACATTTTATTCATCTAATTCAACACTTTATATATAAATTTCTCCAAAGAATCATAATCCCCCACAGGATGTTGATGTGAAAATCCATCCAGGTCAGTTTGTGTCCAGTTGGAGTGGATGGAGGCGTGTGGTTCACATTGAGGACAACTTCAGATAGAGCAGCAGCTTCAGCAGCTTCAGATACAGCAGCAGCTTCAGATACAGCAGCAGCAGCAGCAGCTTCAGATACAGCAGCAGCTTCAGATACAGCAGCAGCTTCAGATGCAGCAGCTTCAGCAGCAGCTTCAGATACAGCAGCAGCAGCTTCGGATACAGCAGCAGCAGCTTCAGCTACAGCAGCAGCAGCTTCAGATACAGCAGCTTCAGTTACTGCAGCAGCTTCAGATACAGCAGCAGCAGCTTCAGATACAGCAGCTTCATATACAGCAGCTTCAGATACTGCAGCAGCTTCAGATACACGCAGCAGTAGCAGCAGCTTCAGATACAGCAGCAGCAGCTTCAGATACGCAGTTCATATACAGCAGCTTCAGATACTGCAGCAGCTTCAGATACAGCAGCAGCAGCTTCAGATACAGCAGCTTCATATACAGCAGCTTCAGATACTGCAGCAGCTTCAGATACAGCAGCAGCAGCTTCAGATACAGCAGCAGCAGCTTCAGATACGCATGCAGCAGCTTCAGATACAGCAGCAGCTTCAGATACAGCAGCAGCAGCTTCAGATACAGCAGCAGCTTCAGATACAGCAGCAGCTTCAGATACAGCAGCAGCAGCTTCAGATACAGCAGCACTTCAGATGCAGCAGCAGCTTCAGATACAGCAGCAGCAGCTTCAGATACAGCAGCAGCTTCAGATACAGCAGCAGCTTCAGATACAGCAGCAGCAGCTTCAGATACAGCAGCAGCTTCAGATAGCAGCAGCAGCTTCAGATACAGCAGCAGCAGCTTCAGATACAGCAGCAGCTTCAGATACAGCAGCAGCAGCTTCAGATACAGCAGCGGCTTCAGATACAGCAGCTTCAGATGCAGCAGCAGCTTCAGATACAGCAGCCTTCAGATGCAGCAGCAGCTTCAGATACAGCAGCTTCAGATGCAGCAGCAGCTTCAGATACAGCACTCAGATGCAGCGCTAGCAGCCCTTTAGCAGCAGCAGCAGCTTCAGATACAGCAGCAGCTTCAGCAGCAGCATACAGTGGCGCCGGCTGTTCTATAGATCTGCTCTGCCAGCATAATACATAAACCCATATTTTAGAAATAAATCTGCTCCACGAGTGAAACGCTCAGAACAACAGACACTTAAAGATAAAAAATAATAAAAATTACACGTTTTTAAAAAATTTTCAGTTATTTGTGTAAGAATAAAAAGAAGCAGTGCTTAGCCTGGCGGGGGAAGTAAAGCATGGCGGGCTGCCAGGCTTGTAATACTCTGGGAAAGCCTTGGTTTAATCTGGATAACAAACCAGTTTGTTGATGAACTACAAACTTTTCTTACTACGACTCTGTACTGCTGAATGTTCCAGGTCTCTGTGTTAAAGAATATTTTCTCCTGTTTGATGGTTTGATTTTGATAAGTTTATGAAAACTTTGGCATAGTTTAAATTCCCAAATTATCATGTCAGTTTTTTCTGATGTTCTGCATTATGAATGTGGTTCCCTGAAGGACGTGGATGGAGAGCAGAGAATGTTCTGCCTCCCAGACGAGGAACAAGTCCAAAGTTTTAGATGACATGAAAAGGTTCCCAAATCAACCAGACTCACAGTCTGTTGGATCATTGTATCGATTATTAGTGGAGATGAAACAACTAAATACATGGAAGTTTATCTCCGACACACCAGGGGGAAAATTAACTGGTTTCACTGGTTTCCACTGACTTTTCCCAATTTGAACTGTTTGAACAGGAAGCAGGTGGAGAAGCTGCTGCTTCAGGTTAGTTTGACTCCAGCAGCTGCATCTCATCTTAATGTAACCTGATGTATGAGGCCCTCTAGTGGCCGCTGCGGAGAACTGCAGGTTTTTGTACAGGGTTCTGGTGTTTCCTGTCACTGTGGGCTGCACAGCGCAGTAATACACAGCAGAGTCTGACGGACGGAGATCCTGGATCGTCAGGTTGAAGGTTTTGTTGGTTTTATTGAGGTCAGCATCAAATCTGCTGCTGTTGAACTCTGGAGCTTTATATTTTGTCGATGTTTGTTGCTTCAGCATGTACTTAGGGAAACTGTTTTCCTCCAGTTTGTACCAGAACAATGTAGGCGTCATGGAGATGGTCTCATAAGTACATCCCAGAGTCACTGAGCTTCCTGCAGCAGCAACAACGTGTCTCTCTGTCTGCTCCACTGAGTCTCCTTTACACTCTGGGGAAGAACAGAACATGCAGAGGAAGAGATGGATCAATAGAGATGATTGATTAAAGGAGAACAATCAGCAGCTTTCCAGATTCTCCTCCATGTAGAGGAAACATGTTGATCTTTGTATCTTACCAGAGAAAAGAGCAGCCAGAATAATCCACAGCCAATGTTCCATCTGTCCAACAAGGTTTAAACCAGCAGGAGAAGCAGCTGATGTTCAACATTCAGTCTGACTGTTGTTCTCTTCACAGCACCACTTCTTATTGACACAATGCTGGAACACAGAGCACAAGGAGACGCCGCCTGCTGGAGCAGGTCGCCCCTGCTGGAGAGGAAGCAGGTTTGGATGGATGGTGGTGGATCAGATGTTACAAACTCTGCTTGTTACAAATCTCAGAGAAAAGTTACCCAGTCTGCAAGTCCAGCAGGAGATGGTTAAGATTCTGTGATTTAATCCAAAAGGATGGATTTAATTTCCCCTTCCAGCTGATTGAAGCTGATTTAGTAAAACAATTAATGTTCTCCTGATCCTACGTCTAGTTTTTCTGTCCCAAACCAAGATAGAAATATGTGGAGTTTGCCTGCTTGGGCCGCACACAAAAGTCATTTTAAAGAAACAATAACCAGGTTTTGGCAGAGAGACTCTGCTTGGTGTGATCCAGCAGCAGAACAACTCTAGAGACGCCACAGCTTCGTTTTATTGATTCATGCTCAGATCAATTACAATCATAGAAAACCAAAAACAGATTAACAACCTCATACATTTAATCAAACTCCTCCATAAATGTCTCTCTAAAGTTGGTTTCACCAAAATAACGTCACTTATCACCATGACGGACACAAAGCAGGGAGACGCCACCGCTAGTCTCTCTCCTTTGTTTGTTCAATGGTTTTTATGCAGTTTGAAGTTTTGCATTAGAAAAGGCAACATTCAAAATGAGCTTCACTGTTATTGTCACTGACTTTTCTAAAGGACTTCATGCTGTAAAGGGAAGATGGAAGCCAGTTTCCTGCTGCCGCTCCACTGGTGGAGCCTCACCAGAGCCACACAGTGTCTCTGAGACATGTTGTCTGTTTGCTGCCTCAGCTTCCTGTTCGTTAACAAAATAAAAGCCTGACGAATCGCCTCCTGGTCGATTCGCTCCACACCAGGAGACTGAAAGACGCCTACATCGCATTTTATGGTCTCTGTGACGCTTTAAAGGTTCGCTCACAGTTTCCATGACAACTGGATGGACAGAGAGACGTACACAGATCTCTCTGTTCTAGGCATCTAGGATTGGGTCAGGTCAAAGGTCACCTGCTGACATCGTAATGTAGAGCTGTGTAGCGTCTGCGTTGTCAGGGTAACTGGTCTGATTTCCTGTTTTAACCTGAGCCAGTTTGAGCTCATGAGAGGTTGCCTTGGGGAAGCCCACTGTGACCTCTGACCTCTGACCTCTTCAGTGAGAAGCTTCCGGTTGAAACAAAGAAATCACAATTCTTTCTGTTGAGCTGGAACCAGTCCAGAACCGGAACCGGTCCAGACCCGGAACCAGTCCAATCCCGGGACTGATACAGAACCAGAACCGGTCTAGACCCGGAACCGATCCAGAACCGGAACCGGTCCAGACCCGGAACTAGTCCATACCCAGAACCGATCCATACCCAGAACCCAGGTCCAACAGAACCAGAACCTGCACTGTGGTTCTTCCACAGTCTGTATTCATGTCATTGAACACTTTAGCTGTGTCCGAATTCAGGGTCTGCGTCCTTCGAAGGACGGGACAAACGAAGACCGGAAGAAAAATATCTGTGGATTCGGACAGGTGTGGCCTCACCAACTGGCCCCGCCCCCACCTCAGCGTCACTCATGTTGCCTAGCAACCGTGACAGCATGAAGCAGAGAGAAAAAAAAAACCAATGGTGCCAAAGTTTGTTTCTCAGTCATTTATTACTGATTTCTATATTATTCTTCACCTTTTATAGTAAATATAGGTTATTATGATTAAATAAAACTATTATGTTTGAAGGTATAACTTTAATTAATCAATCAAACCGATATTCTCTGCTTTGAAATACTTTATAAACCAAACATTTTTCAACCAAACCCGTCTGAATAATATCGGTGCTCAACTCACTGGGGAAAGTAGAGGGAGATTTTATAACAATGTGTCCGGAGTTGGGCGTTTTCTCTCGGTACCGAACCTGGAGCTCCGGCCAGCTGGATGCTAACGCTGGATGCTAACGCAGTGGTAGCAGACAGGTCCGAAAATGTAAGAGCAATATTGTAATTAGATGATGTATTGATGAACCGAGCAGATATTTGAGATTTACACTCTTACATTCTCACCTAAAAATATTGAACCAAATCACGTTGTGTCATTTAAAGTGTTATAAAGTTAAATAATTTGTCACTATTCGCCGCCATTGACGCTCTGCCCGAACGCCCAGTTGGAACCCGCAGTGAATTATGGGACATCATGGGCCGTGAAGGAAACACCAGACCCATCCTTCAAATCTGGGCAAAAGAAGGACGCATTGAAGGACGCATTGAAGGACGCATTGAAGGAGCCTTTGAATTCGGACAGACCTTGTCGCCACGCTATGGCGTAATAGGCCTTCAAATACGTCCTTCGAAGGATGCAGACCCTGAATTCGGACACACCCAAAGACTCCTTAAATTCAACCGCTGCGTTAGCATCCAGCTGGCCGGGCACTCCAGGTTCAGTACCGAGAGAAAATGCCCAACTCCAGGCACATTGTTCCCGGGGCCAGTTGGGCTGGACCTGTCCGAATCCACAGATATTTTTCTTCCGGTCTTCGTTTGTCCCGTCCTTTGAAGGACGCAGACCCTTAATTTGGACACAGCTTTTGACTAGACCAGCCCCAGTCCTGTGGTAACCATGGAAACCTATCTTTGGATTTCCCTGGTTGACAGAATTGTCTCTTTTCTTAAACATTAGAGCATCATCATCAGATTTGGTGTTGATGTGATAGAAAACATTCCTAGACATTTGTAGATTCCTTGTGTTGGAGTTCTGGTGGTTCCGTTTCTGGACCGTTAGCTTGTCAGCTATAGAAACAGGGAACAAGCTGATGGTTTTCATCACACAACGTTTCCCTGGCGTGTTTTTAGTCCAGAGCTTCTCTGTCTCTCCTGGCGGATTTCATGACCAACTCGGAGAAGGTTTACGTTTCTCCACTGGCATTTTTTTTTACCAGACTCTCCCTTCAGTTTGATGGAGCAAAGGAGTCAAACAGGATTGGAAAATATCTACCAGTTCTCTGGGTTTCAGGATAGAGAGTAGATTTGATTAAAAGTTTCAGCTGTAACAGACAGATCGGATGGAGCGACTCCAACAGAACATGTTCTAGAGTTTGTCCTCTGCTGGATGCTGAGCGTGAAACATATTTGCCCCTCTGTCTTTATGAAACAATGATAGCCGATGGATTATCAGTGTTGAGAATAAATAACTCTGTGTTTTCCTTTTGTCTCTTTTGGCTAGTTGTTAAACTAAAGCTAAGCTAAACCTAAAAGAAACCAGATGTTAGGAAATGCAAATGGGAGCCGAGGTAAGGGTTGACACACTAGGTAACGCCCTCTTTGGGGCGAAGCTCAGAAAGACAAAGGGAAACTGTTCTGGGCGGCCATTTTGATTGTTGGCTCTTAAAGGTAAAAGGTCATAATGGACCAGGAGTATTTTGGTATTAATAAATGGAATTCATGAATTCAGCTCAGACTCTTTTTCAACCTCATACATCAAAAACTTGGCATGGAGAACAGATGATTCTCTTCATCAGATTCTGACCTATCAAGTGTTTTCAAACTGTTGGAGTCTGATGATGATGAGGAAAGTCTATAGAAGCAGAAATCTGACTGGACTGAATGAGGAAGAGTAGCATTTCTATTGGTGTCTTTATTTCCCACTCGCCCTGTGACTGACGTATCTGAGCTCCTCAGTGATTAGCAGCTGCAACCACAGAGACTCTGATCAGGCAGGAATGATCAGAATCCATCTGATATGAAGCGGAGCTGTGAAAACCACTTCCCTCCTCTTTGAAGAGGAGTCAGATATCTGTGTTCAGGTTTTTGTACAGCCTCTTCTCCACTTTGTATCACTGTGTTTCCAGAGCGCAGTAGTAGAGAGCTGAGTCTGCCAGGGTTGATTCTCTGATGCTCAGCTCAGTGGAGGAAGACGATGCTGCTGATCCATCAGGATCCATGTTGTTCCTAGAGGACAAACAGGAGCCTGAAGGTCAGAACCACGTCTGGACCAGCGGAGGACAGGAGACCCAGATGTCGTCTCCTGCTGGACCTGAACTAGAATCCCTGACCTTAAACTGACCTCTAATGAGAGACAGAAGCAAAACGAGGCAGAGCAACATGTCTTTGGAGACCTTAGAGCCACAGCAGATCAACAAGGTTCTTCCCCTGCAGCAGGAGGAAATGATGTCATTGGATGAGCTGAAGGTCAGTGGGCGGGGCCACTTCAACTCAACCAATCAGAGCGTTTTCTGCTTCCTCAGCAGCTTCTGTCTCTGATCTTTACTGCTTCATGTCTCTGTTGTCTTCAGTCCAAAGACTCAACAACCAGTGGTTTAACAGGGAGTGAGGCCCTCTAGTGGCCGCTGTGGAGAACTGCAGGTTTTAGTGGTTTAACAGGGAGTGAGAGGCCCTCTAGTGTGGCCGCTGTGGAGAACTGCGGGTTTTTGTACAGGGTTCTGGTGTTTCCTGTCACTGTGGGCCTCACAGCGCAGTAATACACAGCAGAGTCTGTCACTGCAGCAGAGAGATCGTCATGGACATTTCTTCTTTGTTTCCTTTAAATGTCAGCCTGTCCAGACTTTCTGCTCCACCAAAGGGTGAGTGAGACTTCAGGAACTCTGGATGTTTCCCTGGATTTTGTCGATACCAGAACAAAACCTGCGTAGAATCTTTGGTGTATCTGCAGGTCAGATTAACAGAGCTGCCCTCTGAACTGAACTCCTCAATCTTCCCTGCAGTGAGTTGTTGACATTTTACACCTGAAGGAAGAAAAAACTAATATAAGTGAAGAACAACAAGGATCAGATTATTCTCTGAAAAACTCCAACCAACCTGATCCAGTGATCAGAACCAGCAGAGAGAATCCAGATGTGAGCAGAGACAGCATGTTGAGCAGAGTTAATGTTGGAGAGCTGAGCTGAAGGAGGAAGTTTGAGTCTCTTTAGGGTTCAGGACAGATCAGCTCCTCCTCTTCATCCTCTTCATCACAGCTTCTGCTGCTTTCCTTCAACACAGTCGGTTCAACAAACGGTGGCCACAGTTTAATAGATTATTTTTCCTATATCCATCCATCCATCCTTAATTTTACTTAAAGTTTTTAATCAGTTCAAACCAATGGGAGTTGTATAGAATGAAAAATAAAAGCAGATAAACCAAAAACAGACATGTTAACATGATCGTTTGTTGTCTTTGCTGTTATTTATACATTATAATTACTGACATATTGGAGCCAATATTCTGAGAAGATTACAGAGTGTGTGACATGAGGCACAAGTTTGAGGTGAGGAGAAATGCGGGACCCAGGTTATGGTGATGATAGTTTAATGATGAAAATGCTCAGGCAGTCCAGGACAGGCAGCACGGCAGCGGGTAGCACAAGCTACAGCCGGTAGCAACTGACATGAACGAGACTGACAAAACGAGCTAATGCCGACACAGGACTACTCAGTTCTACTGAGCCGGCAGACAACTCAATCAGACGAAGACGTTAGAAAATAGACAATGAGCGACAAGCGACGCAGATCTGACAAGAGACAGAGACAACAGCTGGACTTAAATACACACAGGGGTCATTAAGGGGACGAGATACCTGGGAACAATCAAGGGCTGACAGGACAACACAGGGAAACAGGACTAAACACAGAAAATCCCACAATAACTATACAGAATAACACAGATCGTAACAGTGTGTGTCTAATTAAATGCTCATATTTTCCTGCCGCTCTTTGATTAACGGCTCCAGTTAATTTGGCTTTTTTTCTTCCAGAATTGGATGATTCATGGACATCACTTGTTCCACGTCCCGGTTGAATGTGAGGATATAAAATTTGCTTGTCTGGAAATTATTCAGCGACGTCAGTGGAGGAGAGGCACAAAGTGTTTTCACGGACTATTGTTCCAAAGCCTGAACTAAATGTTAGCAACCTAAAGCTGTTCCCTCAGCATCATGTCTGCTGTTTTGCTTCTGAATATGATTTTTTTTATTTGCAAGATGTAAAAAGATAATTCTTAAAATATGTGTGATGGTTGTGCAGGAGTAATGCACAGGGTTGCTGTCAGTCACTCAGTACCTAGAGGCACAAAGCCTGTTTTAATTCTTGTTTTTAGCATCCATGCTTAGCATTAGCATCTGAGGAACGACTGTGTGGCCTGGTTGATTGTCTTCAAACCAGTAGATGGAAACATGGATAATTTGCATGTTCATTTTGTGACATTTTCAAAATTTGCACCACAATTGGATAGAAGCACCAAATTTTAATGGTGATAAATTATCCAAACGAAAACATTTCTTGATATTTTGTGCTCTGAAGTTTCTCTGCAGATGATACATTGATGAGTGGCGCTGATTCCTGGAGGCTGAAGAAGCTGCAGGATGAAGCTGATCGTTTATTTCCTGCCTTGGCAAAGAGATGCAGGGAGAAGCAGCTGTCAGAAGAAGATCAGCCAAACTGCAGAAATCAGACAAGAAAACCACAACCATCATGTTCTACTGGAGGCTGAACGTCTATAGAAGAACAGAAATGAATCACCTGAAATTTTCTTTTTGCCTTTTCAGGTGAAATGGAGGAAGATGAGAGTCAGCAGCTCATTTACATGTAAATACATTTACATATACATATACATTCACAATGTTAGTAAATATTGTGGTAGAAAGTCTTTTGCATTTCTTGTTTATTTCTGTCATTTTGTGCAGCTTTCGGGTTCAGAATGAATAAATACCAAATCGCTGCTCCGACTTCGTCATCATTGTGAGGGAACACAGGTGGGCAGATTGTTACTCGGTTAATAACTTTTCCACTGATCGTGTCTCTTCCTGTCTTACAGATCACCAAACACAAGACAAATGAAACCTTTGGTTCGGTGCAGGTCTTGCAGGAAGATCCAAACCGGGTCGAGACCCTGGATAAATACCTGCAGCTGGCGATGGCAGAGATGGGGAGAGTCTGGCTTCCTGCCGCCACCAGGCATCTCACTGCTCCCACATTTAGTAAAACACTGATTAATAATGTGTGTGAATCTTCTCTGCTCCTCCAGGCCAGGAACTTCAATCTGCCATGTTGGGGCAAACTGTCCACCATGACACCTGCATGGCGGACAAGTCAGCATCTGCTACCCGGAGCAGCAAGTCAGGTGATTTGAAGAACCTTCCTTGACCAAAGGACCAGGAAAGGCAACGATGAGCCGCCTGTTTCTCATCGCTCAGTATTAATGCGACAGCAGAAAAACTTCATAGAAGATGATGGAGGATATTTGATCATATAAAGTCACATTTTTCATAAACAGTTGGTTGCATTTCAAGTCAAATTCTTTTTAAATGTCTTTTTACGTCAATGATTCACCAAACTCTCTTCCTGGTTTCCAGTTTAATCTCAGACTGATTCACCAAACACACAGAGGCTCATTTTCCAGGTGGGGTCATGTGATGTTTCATCACCTCTGTTACCACTTGGATGTCAGGCATTTATTCAGATGCATCGGTTCAATTGGTTTGTTACAATCTGTCCCAAGTAAACGGTGAACATCCTTCACCTGGAGGAAAACGATTCTGGGTCCATCTGCTGCAGTCGTAGAGATTTGGTGGAAAATGATCAGAAAGGTTAAGTTGTCAGGGGGAAAATGCAGAAGGAGGAATGGACTTTATTCCATTTTCCAAACTGGAGCCTGAAAAATGTAAAAGAGGATAAATGTCTGGAGCCGACATAAGAGGAGCTGAATACAGATGAACGTATTAAACACAGTGACTGTGTGAAGGTTAGTCAATGTGTGAAAGCAACAGTAGCAGCTTAAACAGTTGCTCAACCAGGTGACCTGTCAGCTCTTCAGTTCGCCAAACCCCACACTTACACACACACACACCACACACCCTGAGCCACACACACACACACACCCTGAGCCACACACACACACACACCCTGAGCCACACACACACACACACAACACCCTGAGCCACACACACACACACACCCCTGAGCCACACACACACACACAGCCTCCAGGACTCACAGACTCACTACGTACAAAACGTTCTGACACAACAGATCTGCTTTCTCCTAAATGTTAATAGTAAAAAGGGTTAAAATATCTAAAATTATTCTTTTCTGTTTTACTTGAAGGAAAATCTCAAGGTATAATAGTAGATAGATAGATAGATAGATAGATAATAGTATAGAAGATAGATAGATAGATAGATAGATAGATAGATAGATAGATAGATAGATAGATAGATAGATAGATAGATAGATAGATAGATAGATAGATAGATAGATAGATAGATAGATTATTTATCATGTTACGGAGCAGCAGCTCCATCTGGACGCTGAGGGTCTGAAACCGAAAGGCGCTGATTATATTTGCTGCTTGTTCCACAAATTGTGCAGGAAAGAGATGATGTGAGTGGGACAGAGAACCAGCCAGACTGATATTTTTGAATTAAAAACAAGATGAAAAACACCATGAATAAACTTTAATGTTCTTGTTATTTAGAAAAGATGAATTTCAACAGCCAACAGAGACCTGAAAACCATCAGTGGCCATCGATCCTGGTGGCTGATTGACTTTTATAAGAGCAAGGAGAAAAAAAACAAAAAAAAAAAAAACAAATTCACGCAATTATTTTTTGACCTGAGCCAAAATGATCTGCTCTGGGCAAAGTGTGGGTCAGGATTGGGTCTGGACCGATAACGGACAGGTGGGACTGATGTCTTTTTTTCATCCCAACACCGTTAGAAAGAAAACGTCGTCACGATTCTATAAATGGGGACAAACACAGAAATCTCATTTAATTTTTTAGGTAGAACTGGTTCAGACCTGGTCCGGATCAGAGCCAGAGCCTTTTTTCAGGTGTCAGACCGGTTCCTGATCCCAACCCGACCCGAAGCTGCCGCATGTTGTTAACCATTGGGTCACTGTTATGATCTGGACCCAAAGGTATCGTTCTGTACGTCGGTCTGCATAGAAACACAGAGAGAGTCACAGACTGTCAGAGATGTGTGTAGCCTGTGGAAATGACTGGCAGAGCAGGGCTATAAAGTGGGGGGCCAATGGGTGTGTGACACCCTCTAGTGGCCGCTGTGGAGAACTGCAGGTTTTAGTGGTTTAACAGGGAGTGAGGCCCTCTAGTGGCCGCTGTGGAGAACTGCAGGTTTTAGTGGTTTAACAGGGAGTGAGGCCCTCTAGTGGCCGCTGTGGAGAACTGCAGGTTTTAGTGGTTTAACAGGGAGTGAGGCCCTCTAGTGGCTGCTGTGCAGAACTGCAGGTTTTTGTACAGGGTTCTGGTGTTTCCTGTCACTGTGGGCTCAAAGCGCAGTAATACACAGCAGAGTCTGACGGACGGAGATCCTGGATCGTCAGAGGAACCGATCTAGCAGTGTGATCCAGGCTGGAGGAAAATCTCTTCTCTGCCGTTTTCCCCTCTCCAACCTTAAAGCGACTCAGGATGAACGTGGGGCTGCTGCCTCCCTCCAGTCTGTACCAGTAGAGATAGTGGTTGGATGCACTGGTGTTATAGAGGCAGTTCAGAGCTGCATTGCCTCCTTCAACAGCCGTCACGTCTCTCTCTGGTTGCAGGACGCCGTCGGTCTGCGCTCTGCATTCTGTAAAACGGCAACAGCAGGATCAGTGTCAGCTCAACAACAATCAGCTCTGATATCAGCCTGAGTTCATACCGAGGCTGACAGCAGCCAGCAGCACTGAGAACAACAGAGGAGCCATGTCTGGAGCAGAAACTGAGCTGGCAGCTCTGTGCTCCTCTTCATGTGCTGACAGGAGCCCTGTGCTGCTCCCCCTACTGGCAGGTTGCACTCAATGCATCCCTGCTCTGCCTCACTGCTGCAGGCTGGATCCTGCAAAGTTCTGCTCAGATCAGCTTCATGTTCTCTGATGTTCAACTTTTACTCTGTGTTTTACTGTTGTTTTGCACCTGTGAGTTGCTCTTGTGTTAGTTAGTCTGGGATTTTCAAATAATTTAAAATAGTTCAGAGGAAACTAAAATTAAATCAAATGTTCCCTGATTTCAAAACTTTGGCTGACATGGTGCATTTAGCGTCATTCATGCTCCGGATCGACATCAAAACATTTAGATGTTTGATTAAAGGTTTGAATCGTTTACAAGCGGGTAAACGATTCGGGTCTGTTCGTTATTTACGTCACTCCTTGCAGCACCAGGCTCCGTCCACCTGTCATGCGAATTTTTGCGCTAGGACTTCGCCATCCTACACGGATTTTGTTCGCTATTTTTACCTCTTAGAGTCTAGAATTTACAGAATATATGGATATCATTGAACCCTTTGACTAGGCCATCTCCGTGTTGTGGTGAGACCGGAAACCAGACTGGAAGGAGTCAAAGCGATTCATTATTGTTAAGAAGATATTCAATTGTTTAAACTGCTTTTTCAATAACTTTGCTGATGAATGGGAGGTCAGAGGTCAGGCCTGTAATTCTGCAGTATTGATTTGTCCAGATTGTTCTTTTTTATCAGTGGTTTGATAACTGCTGTCTTCAAAGCCTGGGGGAAACACCTGAAGAGAGCGATGAGTTACTATTTGGATCAGATCATTAATGACAGGTAGGACTTTCTTAAAGAAATGTGTGGGTAGGACATCCAGACAGCAGGAACCGGAACTTAATTGACTTATGGTTTCTCTAGGGTTTTATAATTAAGTAGTTGAAATTGGGTCAATGTTCCTGCATTTGTTGTGTTTGGGCACAGCAGTGGTTCTGGCTTTGGAGAGGATGTGCAGATTAATCCTCTGATCTTTTTAATTTTCTCTGAAAAGAAACTGGAAACTTGTTGCAGGCATTAGACTGAAGTTCAGCTGGTAACGTCATAAGGGGGTTTGTGAGCCTGTCAACAGTAGCAACCTTCACTTTAATGGGGGCAATGTAATCAATGATATCTGAATGTTTGCACTGAAAATCATCTACCAACTTATCTACGTCATTACAGCTTAAGGGTGAGGAAGAAGAGTAGATTTGATTAAATATTTCTGCTGTGTTTTCTGTGAGACGTTTTGTGATAGTGGCTGTTTGTCCAATTGGGTTAACGGATAAAGAGCAATCAAAGATAACAGGAAGTTATCTGACAGGCGACATCAGTTACAGAGACATTGGAAATATTCACACCCTCATGATAACCAGGTCCAGTGTGTGTCCATGAGTGTGTTGCGTGTTTGACATGTTGTGTTAAACCAAAACTCTCTAATATATTATAAAGCTTTTTAGCTCCTTGGTCTTCAGGTTGTCAACATGAATGTTAAAATCACTGACAATTATCAAACAATCGTAATCAAGACATATTAGCGATAGAAGCTCATTGAAATCCGTAAAGAAATTTTCCCCATATGTTGGACTTTTGTATAAAGTTAATGTCAAACTTCGTTTGTGGCCTTTTACCTCGATTCCAAGATATTCAAAAGACATAAAATGACCCAAAGAGGTTTTACTACAGTTCATGGTATCATTAAATATTGAAGCCACGCCTCCTCCTGTTTTTGTGTTTTCTATTCTCACTTAAAGAATAATACGTAGGAGGCGCGGATTAAATTGGTGCGATTGGTTGATTATTGTCATTCAGCCATGTTCCTGTCAGAAATAAAACATCAATATTATGCTCAGTGATGAAATCATTAATTAATAAAGCTTTAGCACAGAGAGACCTGGTATTTAAAAGAGCCAGTTTAAGTGACTTGGAGGCTGAAAGTTCTTCAGTCTCAGGTTCGGATTAAGATGCTGCTTTTTGTATTTCTGTTTCTGTAACTTTTCTTGTAGTGATCCGGAAAGGTAATGTCTTGTTATGTAGTGTCGGGAGGAAGATAATATATAACTTTATTGTTTATATATAGTTTTTCACACATATGAGATGAATATAAAACCTTCATCAGTGGGTTTATGTCACTGGAGAAAAGGTTTGATGCATCTGATGTGTGATTTCATGACATCTGTTCTCCGTTCAGCTTGTTTCAGTTGATTTTTACAGCTTCACCTTAAACCTTAAACAGGAAAAAACACAGTTATTTTGTATTCAGTACAAGACACAAATAATTCAAACTGCATATAATATTTACCAGCAGCCAGACATAAAAACAAAACTGACATGATTAGATTATCTGGTTCTCCTGAGCTGCTTCTGTTCTCTTCTTAAGCTCCATGTAACAAACATTTAACAGACATGTTATAACATGTAAAGATCTTAACTACTTAAAAATTAAATTATATGTCTGTTTTATTCTGTCTGCTATCTTATGACTGTTGATGTAATTCTGAAGCATTTGGTCAACTATTGTTGTTTTGACAGTTGCTCTAGAAATAAATTTGGCAGTTTTTTCTCTTTTGACAGAACAAGACACTTAAAATGAGCATGAAGTCAATTCAGACTGAATCCCGACGAAACAGGAAGAACAGAGGGAGTGAAACCCTCTAGTGGCCGCTGTGGAGAACTGCAGGTTTTAGTGGTTTAACAGGGAGTGAAACCCTCTAGTGGCCGCTGTGGAGAACTGCAGGTTTTAGTGGTTTAACAGGGAGTGAAACCCTCTAGTGGCCGCTGTGGAGAACTGCAGGTTTTAGTGGTTTATCAGGGAGTGAGGCCCTCTAGTGGCTGCTGTGGAGAACTGCAGGTTTTTGTACAGGGTTCTGGTGTTTCCTGTCACTGTGGGCTGCAGAGCGCAGTAATACACAGCAGAGTCTGACGGACGAAGATCCTGGATCGTCAGGTTGAAGGATTTGTCGTTGATCTCTGCATTGAATCTGTCTTTGCTGAACTCTGGAGCTTTATCTCTGGTTTTGAAGTATTGCTTCAGCATGTACTTTGGGAAGCTGTTTTTTTCTTGTTTATACCAGAACAAGGCATGATTTGTATTACTGGTCTCATAAGTACATCCCAGAATCCGAGTTTCTCCTGCAGCAGCAACAACGTGTCTCTCTGTCTGCTCCACTGAGTCTCCTTTACACTCTGGGGAAGAACAGAACATGCAGAGGAAGAGATGGATCAATAGAGATGATTGATTAAAGGAGAACAATCAGCAGCTTTCCAGATTCTCCTCCATGTAGAGGAAACATGTTGATCTTTGTATCTTACCAGAGAAAAGAGCAGCCAGAATAATCCACAGCCAATGTTCCATCTGTCCAACAAGGTTTAAACCAGCAGGAGAAGCAGCTGATGTTCAACATTCAGTCTGACTGTTGTTCTCTTCCAGCCAGCAGCGGACCCAGTGTGCACGCCGCCCTGAGTAAGCACCGCCTTTGTTGAACTCCCCCACCATACAGAGACACACACTCCTGTCTCAGGGCCTGTTCATTCATATTGATTCCCTTTAATTTCTATAACTAATCTTTACATGTCCTAATGCTTCACTCAAAAATTAGCTTTTATTGTGTGGACATGGCAAAATGTCCTCAAAGCTATAAATATCTACACAATGTTAGTCGTTTGTCAAGATGAAGTTCTCATAATGATAGCTAAACCAGGACACACACATGTTTGCATGGCTATCTTTGTGGGGACTTTCCATTGACTTCCATTTATTTCTACAGCCTAAACCTGATCTTTACCCTCTTCCTAACCCTAACCTAATCCTACCTAACCCTAACCAACCAAAACTCAATTCATAACTTAGTCCCAACTCTGACCCCTGACCCTAAAACAGGGTTTCTCCTTGTAGAGACCAGGCTTCGGTCCCCACATGGAGCATTTGGTCCCCACAACATAGTATGTGTCAGGAAAATCGTCCTCACAAGGTATTACAAACAAACGCACATGTACAAACACCATTGAGTATATACTTATGTGCTAAAATGACAGGTTATCCAATCTTTAACATTTTCTAAATTATTACGGCTGAACATGATTTTTTCTCATTTTCTACCTTATCAGAACCATTAAAGTTACTAATTGGTGTAATTTTAGGTCGACTAGAGTCTTACAAAGAGTGGATATGGAGATGTGGAAGTGCAAAACACCTGCAGGCTAAGAACATTTTTTATGTAACACAAGCCCATTTTACAGACTGGTGCACAATCTGGAGAAAACAAAGCCAAACAAGAGTTTCCCAAAGAGCTACAGCCTCTGCATCTCTTCATGGGGCCCAGGCAGCATCCTCAGCTCGGCATATGGCCTTCGTCATCATTTAAAAACTGATCTGCTGCCTGTGCATGAACAACCTCATGGTTCAAATATTGGCTGTCCGATATTTACCTGTAGAGAGACTCTGTGTTCTCCCAGGAATGAACTGATGATAAACCTGGGAGGTGGAGGCTCTGATGCTCCCACAGGTACCTGAAGGCCTTTTCTTTTTTTAGAGCTAATGAGGCAAAAACATGTGAATTCCAGACAGACTTATCCAGGGGTGAAAGTAGGCGGGGACAGTTTTACCCCTAAAAGATTTAGCAGGGGACACAGTACCTGCAAGAGAGAGGAGCGGCTTTCAGCTGTATAGAATCAAAAGGTTCACTGAGCAACTGGGACTGATTAGTATTTCAAGAACAATCTAAAACAGACTTAATCAGTTAATAAATACCTTTTTTTCCCATTTCATAATGTTTCTGAACTCTTAGTGCTTTGCTAGAGCAGCGGAGCAACATGTGGATCTCTGCAGGTTTGGAGTCGATCAGCATCAGGAGACAAACTGAAGGCGCCAGGAGGCTGAGAGCAGCTCGAACTCTGATTGGCTTAAAACGTTCATAACTCTAAAAAGAACAACAAGACGTGTTCAAATTAATGACCCAACAACAATAATAATCTCAGTGATTATTATTTCAACAAGGTGGTGAATTCTGTGCGTTTCGTTTCCATTACCAAAATAAGGAGCAGAGCAGGAGTTTAATATTAACTAATCAACTACCTGTTGATTAACTAATCAACTACCTGTGTTCAAGATGGTATATATCTATATCTATCTATCTATCTATCTATCTATCTATCTATCTATCTATCTATCTATCTATCTATCTATCTATCTATCTATCTATCTATCTATCTATCTATATATATATATATATATATAGATATATATATATATATATATATATATATATCTATATATATATATATATATAGATATATATATAATCTATATATATATCTATATATATGTATATATATAGATATATATATAGATATATATATAGATATATATATATATATATATATAAGCCCCGAGCCCCGAGATCGAAGTGGGAAACACCCCCTAAGGTGGTGGAGAATGACGGAGCTAAGATCCTGTGGGATCCAGATCCAGACAGACAAGATGGTGATGGAGAACCAACCGGACATTGTGGTGGTGGATAAAGAACAGAGGAAAGCCGTTGTGGTGGATGTAGCTATACCAAGTGACTACAACATCAGGAAAAAGGAGCATGAGAAACTGGAGAAATACCAGGGCCTCAGGGAGGAACTGGAAAAGAACTGGAAGGTGAAGACCACAGTGGTGCCTGTGGTCATCGGGGCCCTCGGGGCAGAAACCCCCAAACTGGAGCAGCGGCTAAAACAGGAACAACATCAGACATCTCAGTCCAGAAATGTGCAGCACTAGGCACAACCAAGATACTGCGCAGAACCCTCAAGCTCCCAGGCCTCTGGTAGAGGTCAGAGGTCAGAGGATGAAAGAGAGAGAGAGAGAGAGAGAGAGAGAGAGAGAGAGAGAGAGAGAGAGAGAGAAAGAGAGAGAGAGACCACCCGCAGAGGGTGAGAAGGGAATTTTTTTTTTTTTTTTATATATATAGGCGCATTGCAAGTCACATGATGTCCAGTCCACCAGGTCGCTGAGTGGACTGGACATTTACGTTTTACAAAGGAAATTTAAAAAGCATTAATTGATTATTATTGCTTTGAATACAGAGTGCAGAGTTACTGACTGCAAATAGATGAAGGCACATAAAGAGAAAAGGGGTCTGTCTCCGTCAGGCCAGAGTTGGGAACATGTCCACACATGTGATAAACTATTGTCAGCATGTTGCAGTCAGGTGTGTCTGCCAGACCGCAGGAAGCAATAATAACCCACCTGGGTCTGGGACAGTAAACATGTTAATGTTTGTCCATCAGATAACAAACAGGACTTTTAAATGTGTTTAGTTTTTCTTTTCTTACCAGGCTTTAGTTAGCATATAAAAGAAAGCTGTCTGTCCTTGGCGGTTATTAAAAGCTGGTCCTGGGAGGAGCTCAATGTGCCAGACATGGTGGTCCAACCAATCCCCAGGTTGGGTTTTGGCACCAAAGCACTGAGAGCTGGGAATGTAACGACACGGGCACAGCTTCATTATACAGGCTCTTTACTAAACGCCGTGAAAACATAAGACAAAACTTTAGGTATAGATACATTTACAGATAGACAGGTGACACACACTTTAATAAAGGTTACATCATGGCCGCCTGCCACTTCGGAGGTCTTTAAGAAACAATCTTTGTCTTGACCACTCTAAATTAAAAGATAAAGCAAACTGACAGATAAAGCAACTGACACAGGCTGCATGTAGCTCTGCTGGAGGCTTCTGTTCATTCTGTTCACTCAGACTATCTAATCAAATCAGATCAAGTTTTGTTTGTATAGCACATTACAGCAGCAAGGCCTTTCAAAGTGCTTTACATCATTAAACACAAGACAGAGTCATGCAACATGAATAATCAGTTAAAACAGGAACTGGTAAATGGTCCATAAGCAGCTCTGACCAGGTGGGTTTATAGTTGAGATATAAAGGCTCCCAGTGTTTCAGCTGTTCTAAGGTTTTCTGGAAGTTTGTTCCAGATTTGTGGTGCACAGAAACTGAATGCTGCTTCACCTCGTTTGGTTCTGGTTCTAGTGGCCGCTGTGGAGAACTGCAGGTTTTAGTGGATTAACAGTGAGTGGAGAACTGCAGGTTTTGTGGTTAACAGGAGTGAGGCCCTTAGTGGCCGCTGTGGAGAACTGCAGGTTTTTGTACAGGGTTCTGGTGTTTCCTGTCACTGTGGGCTGCACAGCGCAGTAATACACAGCAGAGTCTGTCACTGCAGCAGAGGAGATCAGCAGATCCATCTGGGTTTTATCTTCACTCACTCTGAAGGAGAAACCAAGAGCCGCATCTTGCAGTTTAACTCCGGTTCCTAAATGGGAGATCAGAAACTCTGGACTTTTTCCAGGATATTGTCGATACCAGAAGAAATAATCACTTCCAGTAGCTTGTTTGGAGTAAGTGTATGACAGAGTAACGTTGCTGTTTTCTACACCAAACTCTTCTTTCTGAAGCTCAGTGAGTTGTTGGCATCCGACTCCTAGAAGAGAAAATATTTTAGTTTCAGTTTCTGGAAATTAATTCACATTAATAAAACTTTGAAAATTTGTTTTATTGAAAAACAGAGACAGTTTTACCTGTTAGCAGAGAGGTGATGAGCAGAGACAGACCATAATAATCCATGTTGAGCAGAGTTAATGTTGGAGAGTTGAACTGAACTGAAGGAGGAAGTTTGAGTCTCTTAGAGATCAGGACCAGATCAGCTCCTCCTCTTCCTCCTCTTCCTTTCTAACAGATTTTAGGCTTCAGCTACTTTCTGATGGAAATAAATGAATTTCAGTTATAAAACATAAATATAAAGTTTGTATTGAGAAATCTGCAGTCAATTCAACTGAATCATCGATTGAAATTCTAAATCAGTGCATTAAGCTCAGTTTATTAAACTGACTAAAAGGTTTTCTGTATGAAGAAACCCAGTGGGTTGCATAAAGTCCTTAATTTATAGCATTCACTCCATGTAACAGGAAGAAACGACTCTGTCAGAGTTACCTGATCTGGTGTGAGTCTGTAGACCAGCCAGTGTAGAGACAGTCCAGGAAAAGGTTGGACTAGATGTTCTGGTTAATGAGGAGGAGGAAGCTGAGCTCTGGATGGTTCCTGGAGGTAAAACCATGTTGGACTGGGCCAACATGGTTTTACCTGAAGCCCATTTCCTGTTTTCTCTAGATGGAAGGACAGTGAGATGTTGGTGTTTGGAACAAGTTTAACCCACATGCAAAACTCTCTCTGGAGAAGAAGCAGAATTTAGAGATTTCTAATAAATAGAGTCTAGTGAAGAGCTGCACTCAGGAGTGGAAGGGATTCGGTGGAGCGCTTGGCGAGGGGCGTGGCCCATGGGTTCATCAGCAGACAGGAAGGGAACCATTGATCTCCACAATGAGCAAACAGCAGGATTCGAGGTTCTTACAGAAGATTGGAAACATTTTGATGATGGGGTGGTGGATGCAGCCCAGGAGGCGAGTCAACAAAACTCAAAGTCAGTCATTGACGTCTTTGCGTTGAGCCGCCTACTTCTCCATCATATGCCTGTTCACCAGCCTTGTGATGGAGAAGTAAGAAGACAGACCGGTTACCCAGCAGCAGTGGAGTGGAAGGAGGCAACTGTGGAGCCTTGACCAGAATGTGAGTGGAATGGAGCAACAGGAAATCCAGATCCAGAGATTGGTTCAGATAATCAAGGTGGAGGAGCGACTCTACGAGCCCTTTCTAGACTCTCTGAGATCTAGAAAGGGCTGGAGCTGAACCACTACTGGTTAACACTCCGGCACCAAAGTCCTGCCTTGCAGGCTGTTAAGTAGAAGACCTGATGAGATGGAAAGAGGCTGCAGAGATCATACCTGCTTCCTGACGCCTTCATGGGGTAGATCACACAAACTGCAGAACAGCACTGGAGGAAAAGGTAAACACAACTCCTGGACCCCAACAGCCTGATGTAGGGTCAGATGTAAAGTCAGCTGTAGAGAAGGAAGTAAAATCAGGTGAAGGGTTAGCTGCAGGATCCAATGTAGGGTCTGATGTAAAATCAGATGTAAAATCAGATGTAGGGTCAGCTGCAGGATCCAATATATGATCCAATACTAGCTGATCCTAGTCAGTTAGTAGCCACAGGGGTTCCTTTGGCGTCCAACAGTCCCTGTGTTTAGCTCACCAGGTGGGGCTGTAATCTGCAGCCCCCCAAGCTGCTCTACCAGTGAAGATGAGACTCTCACTCCTTTTTTATGATTGCATTAAATGACTTGACCTCATTAACTGGCAAGATGAGAAATTTTTTCCACCATCTTTATTTGTTCAGCTTCTAATCCACATTGGTTCGTCAGTTTTGGGAATAATTAACTCCTGAGCGATTTTGAAATGTGTGACGTGAAGCCAGTCTTAAAGAAACCTTAGTCTTGATTCTGTCTTGATTTTCCACTTCCATCCTGTTTCCAAGCTGATATTTCTGAATAAAATTCAAGCTGTAGAAACCCAGATCAGATCCAGGCTCTGTCGGTTCAGATCTCTGATCCAATTCAGTTTGGATTCCTAAAACAGCATAGAAAGCTGTCTGTTCATGGCAGTTTTTAAAAGCTGGTCCTGGCAGGAGTCCGATGTTCCAGACTTTGTGGTCCAACCAATTCCCAGGCTGGGTTTTGGTACCAAAGCACTGAGAGCTGGTAGCATGAATAGAGCAGGAGACCTTCTGTTCTCTGACGTCCAGATTTAGAAGCCATGCAGGTAAACAGCAGCACCTTTATGACTGCAATTAATAAAACACTCTGGTTATAAAATATGTACCAGATCCAGTGATCAATAATGAAAATATTTCATAGAAATAGTTATGCAAATTTCATCCAGTTAGACTGACTTATCAGATAAATAGTTTTCTCTCTGATCAGTTTTTTATTGTCACATAAACAATCAGACTAAAACACAGAAGCAGAACAGTGAGTGAGGCCCTCTAGTGGCCGCTGTGGAGTACTGCAGGTTTTTGTATAGGGTTCTGGTGTTTCCTGTCACTGTGGGCGTCACAGCGCAGTAATACACAGCAGAGTCTGTCACTGCAGCAGATGAGATCAGCAGATCCATCTGAGTTTTGTCTTCATTCACTCTAACGGAGAAACCATGAAGCGGCTGAGATAATAGTTCTCCTTTCACTGTGTGAGAGATCAGAAACTGTGGAGGTTTTCCAGGATATTGTCGGTACCAGAAGAAATAATCATTAAGAGCTGCTGGTTTGGATAAAGTGTAGATCAGAGGAACAAAGCTGTCGACTACATCAAACACTTCATTCTGCCGGGGAATCGGTTGATCACATCTCACACCTGGAGAAAGAAAAATATGTTCAGTTACAAAAGTTTTCATGAACATTTCATTTGATTATCTTGGCTGCATCTGACCTGTTAGCAGGGAAATGATGAGCAGAGACAGACCATAATAGTCCATGTTGAGCAGAGTTAATGTTGGAGAGTTGAACTAAACTGAAGGAGGAAGTTTGAGTCTCTTAGAGATTAGTAGCAGATCAGCTCCTCCTCTTCCTCCTGGTTAACAGGAGGTGAGGAGGTGCGTCTTGGGGAATTTTCTTTTAAAGGGATTTTCACAAGAAAGTAATTTAAATGTACATAGTTTTGAACACAGGGATGACCTCGATATTCTGAAGATTCCTCCACTGTCTTCATTCCTCTGCTGACTTGTAAATATCCACAGCAAAGGATCAAAAGGTTGGAAAGCAGGAACTCCCCCTTCCTGTTTATTAGGCACAAGATAAGATGGACATTTCTGCCACATTCTCAAGAGTCAGAATACTGTGACATTTCGCACTTCACAGTACTTAAAATCACTTCACAAATTTAAAATCACGCTGTGATGTAACTTCATCCATATTGGGCGCCCTGATGTTTATGAACAGTTACATACATTATGTCACAATTTGAAGACATTTCAGCAATTGGCTCACAACAACATATGTGGGAAGATATTTTTGGGTTGATTCTTCAGGACTGATCCATGTGGAGCTGGAAATGTTGGATTGTGACATAAAGATGGCAATAAAGCTGCACCTTTAACCAGGAAGGTGAGCAGGGAGACTTGAATTCTTATTTGTTTCATGTGCAGCCTTAGGAAATACTTTACAGACATGTCAAATGATGTTCTTAGTCGGACACAAGTACAGACAAGCAGGAAGTTAACAAGGTGTTCAAATATAAAACAAGGAAAACTTGCAAAAGCAAAAACACCTAAAAACTGAAGATATAACAGGAATCATGTGAAAAGCAAATAACCTGGCAGGTAATGGCAGAACTTTCTGGAAATGCTCCAGGTGGGTAAATGAAAACAATGCATGTTGGTTGTGAGAGAACAAGTCTAAGAACCTGAGGGGAGATGAATTATAAAAGGAAGAATATGTATAATTTACAAAAACATATGGAAAACTAAACACCAAGAAAACAAGTAAAGAGGAACAAAAATAGCCAACTTCAAAATGAATACTGACTTAAAGGTAACACCAAGGTCATGGGTTCATTCCCCACACTAGCCAATTCAACTCTAATGTGTTAAAAAAGTAACACAAACAAAAGACTGGAAAATCAGATATATCATATTTTGAACAGCAGCAGAATATGTCTTAATAAAATGAACACAAACATTAGCATGTGAGCACTTTTCTTAAATTTTAGTTATTAAGATCAAGTACGTATTTCTTAAATCCATTAAAACTCAACATTATCTAAGATAATGGTAGGTATCTTACCACACTTTTACCAGCTGAGGTTAACTCAGCTGGTCAGAGCTTGGTACCCACAAAGCAGAGGTTATGGGTTCAATGTCCCTACTGGGCAAATAAAATCTAAAGTCTTTCAGACAATCAACACTTCAAGATTATAAACTCAAAACTGCTGAAATAATATCAAAACTAAAAACTGCTGGGAAAAAAACACTTCAAAATATTAAAATGGCTTGAAAATTAAACAGAGACTTCTGGGAAATAAAATCAATACATAAAAAAGGCTGTTATATCAAATATTACACGTTCTGATTTTGAAAATGAGCACTTTTCCTAAATTCCATCAAGATCAAGTACCTCTGTCTTAAATCCAATCAGAACACTGTATATGGCTGGTTAGCTCAGCTGGTTAGGGTGTGGTGCTAATAACACCAAGGTCATGGGTTCATTCCCAACACAATTCAACTCTAAAGTCTTAATAAAAGTAACACAAACAAAAGACTGGAAAATCAGATATTTCTGACTTAATAAAGCATTAGAATATGTCTTAATAAAATTAACAGAAACTAAAGGCTGGAAAATAAAATATGCAATTTTATTTTGAAAAACATTAGAATATGAGTGCTTTTCTTACTTTCTGTCAAGATCAAGTACCTCTGTCTTAATGGCTGTTTAGCTCAGCTGGTTCGAGCCTGATGCTAATAACACCAAGGTCATGAGTTCATCCCCCACCCTAGCCAAATCAACTCTAAAGTCTAAATGAACTTAACACAAACAAAAGGCTGGAAAATCAAATATAATTGATTTTGAAAAACATTTGAATCTTAGCACTTTTTCTACATTTCCGTCATTAAGATCATGTACTTCTGTCTTGAATTCAATCAGATCAGTGTGTATGGCTGGTTAGGTCAGCTGGTTAGAGCGCAGTCCTAACAACACCAAGGTCATGGGTTCATTCCCCACACTAGCCAATTCAACTCTAAAGTCTTAATAAAAGTAACACCAACAAAAGACTGAAAAATCAGATATTTCTGATTTTGAAAAGCATTAGAATATGTCTTAAGAAAATTAACAGAAACAAAAGGCTGGAAAATCAAACATTATACATATGTTAATTTTGAAAAACATTAGAATTTGAGCAGTTTTCTTAAATTTTGTCATTAAGATCAAGTACGTATTTCTTTTTTGTAATTCAAATTTTTATTGATTTTCTGAATATTTCACATAAAACACAAAAACAGAACAAAGAAAAAAGGGCAGGTGCACCCCCTCCCCCCTCCCCCAGGGTACAGTCATATATTATACGTATGTTACAGTGTTAATTGAAAAACATTTAGTAGTTAAGAGAAAGGCAATTGTCCGGGAAAATCAAGCTTCATCCAGATGCATTACTCAAAGCCGTGGTTCTTTTCAAAGAGTCCCAAAAGTTGTCCCATTCCACGTCCTTGTTCCCTTTCATGTTGTTGAGCATGGCTTCATACGAAGCTGTATCCGTCATTGATTTAATCCACTCATTTAGCTCAGGACACTTTGTGGTCTTCCAATGTCTTAAGATGATCCTGCAGGCTGTCACCAGACTAACCACCACAACTGTAAAAGCTCCTTTTGGGGTGTTCGGCATTTCAGATCTATCTCCCAGTAGACACAGTTCTGGAGTCTGAGGGATCTCTGAGCCAAGCCACGCACTCAGAGCCTCCAAGATTTTAATCCAAAATGGTGAAACCAGAGAGCAGCCCCAAAAACAATGCAAATACGTGCCCACTTCTTTCTTACATTTCCAGCACATATTGTTTGACATTATTTTCATTCTATGTAACCTAGTAAGTGTATGATAATATCTATGCAGCACCTTATACTGTATAAATCTACTTCTGGCCTCTTTCACATATTTACCACTCTGTGACAGTACACTCAACCATCTTTCTTTTGTATACTCTTTTCTCAAATCTTTCTGCCATAGAAGTTTAATATTTGACGATTCATTACTCAGATTATAACTTAGCAGTTTATAAAATTGAGAGGCAGTGTGTTGTTCTCGCGGCATCTTAATATAATTCAATATATCGTTTTCTGCAATCATTTTAAATTTTGAGGTAATGCAATGTCTCATCTGTAGATATTTCCAAAAATTTGCTCTACCGTCCAAATTAAATGTGTGAGTAAGTTCATTGAAGGACATGAATTGCCCATCCCTGTACAAATCACCAACGGTGCATATGCCACATGAATGCCACTGCCTCCAAAACACAGGTGCTTTACCAATACATATAGCAGGATTATTCCAGAGAGACGCATATTTCTCCACCTGGTGTGGAAGTTTTAACAGTTTGTGTACCTTTGACCAAACTTCACAAGAATAAACATAAACTGGGTTTGTTGTGTCAATCTTTTGAGACAATTTGTGTTTAGGGTCAAACGGCAAACAAATATCCTTTTCAATATGTAACCATTCCTGCCTGTTCTCACCTTCCCAGTGTTTAACTAATTTTGCCATTTCAAATGACAAGCAATAGAGCTTAGGATCTATTGCGTCCTAGTCCGCCCTTTTCCTTAGGAGCATATAACTTTTCTAGTTTTATTCTCGCTCTTTTACCTTCCCACAAAAAATGTTTAATTAAATTTTCATACCTTTTAAAAATATCGAGTGGAATTGAAATAGGAAGCATCATAAGCGCATAGTTAAACTGAGGGGCGGTAATCATTTTTATAACATTAATCTTACCCCAAACTGTTAGTTTTATCTTCTCCCACTTTTCAAAATTTGCTTTAATTTTTGAAAGCACTGGATTAAAATTTAGTGAAGGTAACGCTTCCAACTCCCTACTAAGTCTAATCCCAAGATACTTCATGCCTTCAGGTATCCACTTGAATTTAAAATCTTTGACCATGTGTGAACTGCACAGAGGACAATGGCATAGCCTCAGATTTAGCCCAATTTATTGTGAAACCTTTGAATACATCTGTATAGTGTCCATTAAGTGTGGCAAAGATGTAAGCGGATGTGTTATAAGTGATAAAATATCGTCCGCATATAAAAGTGGTTTGTGTTCTTGTTGTCCCCATAATATCCCTTTGATGTCCTTATTTATCCTAATGCTCACTGCTAGTTTCAATAAACATGATGAATAGCAATGAACTGAGAGAACAACCCTGACGCGACCCACGTGATAAATTAAAAAAGGATGAGATAGTTCCATTAGTTATGACAGCAGCCTTTGGTTCCTTATACAATATTTTGACCCATTTAATAAAAAATGGTCCAAATCCAAAATTTGAGAGAGCCGAAAAGAGAAAGCTCCATTCCACTTTATCAAACGCCTTCTCCGCATCTAATGAGATAGCAACGACTGGCTCCTCCTTTGACTGACTCAACCACATCAAGTGTAACAATTTTCTAATGTTATCAGAGGAGGAGCAGGTTTTCATAAAGCCGGTCTGATTCTGATGAATACTAGGAAGGACTTGTTGTAGGCGCACAGC
The DNA here is from genome assembly GCA_033032245.1 of Poecilia picta. Lineage (NCBI taxonomy): Eukaryota > Metazoa > Chordata > Actinopteri > Cyprinodontiformes > Poeciliidae > Poecilia > Poecilia picta. Next base: position 714,924 of record CM065369.1, on the reverse strand, counting down.
CAGCACCTTGGTTAAAATTTTACAGTCCACATTTAATAAACTAATTGGCCTGTAATTTGCCCGCTCTGTGTTATCCCTATCTTTTTTTGGAATCAAGGATATCAGAGCTTCATTAAAAGTGGGAGACATCTGTCCCCTCACAAAAATCTCTTGATATACCTTTTGCAACACTGGAACAAGAATATCTATATACTCCTTGTAGTATTCTGATGGAATACCATCACAACCAGGGGATTTCCCCACCTTCATCCCTGAAATTGCCTTCCTAATCTCCTCTTCTGTTATTGGTGCTTCCAACCTCTACATGCTCCTGAGATAGCCTTGGTAGATTGAGTTTGGAAAGAAAAGCATCACTTTTTCTTTGGTTTGTCTCATTAAACACTGAAGATGTATATAATTTGTTTGAAGACATTGTTTATGTCTTTTGCTGAGGTTACTAAAGTATCTCATTGTTTAATAGCAGGGATTGTGTTCAAAAAAATCCTCTTTTTTAACTTGTCTTGCTAATAATTTGCCCGTTTTCTCTCCTCCCTCATAGAATGAAGTTTTTAACCTAAATAGAGAATATTCCACTTTTTTATTATAAATTTCATTTAACAGAAACTTAAGTCCAAAAATATCTCGATAAAGTAAATCATCATAACACCTAGCCAAAATGTTTTCTTTAAGTTTGATTTCTCTTTCCAATTTACAAATTTTACATAAACTCTCTTTTTTCTTCCATGAAGCGTATGCTATAAGTTTACCTCTCAGGAATGCCTTAGAGGCCTCCCATGCAGATTGAACATGCTCTGTACTGCCAATATTTATTTCAAAGAAGTATCTCAGATCCTGCCCCAGCTGTTCTTTAAAGAGTTTGTCCTGTAAAATCGAGACATTCATTCTACATCTTGAACCGCTTATATTCCCCAGTCCTAGTCTTATGCATAATTCCGTAGCTGCGTGGTCAGTGAGTGCAATAGTTTTGATATCACAGCTACGCACATTATTTACAATGAGTTTTGAAATCAAAAACAGATCGATCCTAGAAAAGGATTTATGACAATGAGAATAAAATGTGTACTCTCTTTTAGATGGATTAATTAACCTCCAAACATCTATTAGACCCAAATCTTCCTTTAGCATATGAACTGCATCCCTGCCTTTAGAGCTAAGTGAGCCTTTTGAGTTGCTTTTATCCAGAATAGGATCCATAACTTCATTAAAATCCCCTGCTAATATTGTTTGTCCTTCTATATCCCCCAATATACTATTTATATTGTGGAAAAAGTTAGGGTCCTCCTTATTGGGTGCATATATGTTGCAGAGTATAACCTTTACCCCTTCCATCATTGCTTCAACGCAAACTATTCTTACCTCTGTATCTTTAGCTTGTCTTATCAAAGAAAATTAAATATTTTTCTTAATAAGAATAATTACCCCATTGCGAGCACTTGAGTGAGAACTATGAAAAATATGTCCTACCCAACCCATCTTAAACTTGGACTCTTCCCCCTCATTTAGGTGAGTTTCTTGGAGAAACATTATATCAGCTTGATTTGTCTTTAAATAAGTCAATATTTTGCGCCTTTTGGCTGGATTTCCGCATCCATTAATATTCCAAGATGTAAATTTTATATACTTCCCAGTCATTACCGATTATAGATTGATACACGTTTTAAACCTGTAACAAAACACTTTGAACAGATATATCTATACCCCTGTCCCCTGATTCCCAACCTTCTCTGTGAGTGAACACAGCCAAAATGAAAACAATTTACATGGGCAATAAACATTCCTGTCATGTAAACAGATAAAAACAGCCTTAAAAGAAAGAAACAAAAGCAACCATTGCTGCTGTCTACAGCAGCTGAAGAGAAAAAAAAGAGTAACTAAGAGAAAAACCCTCATCAGGTCCGTGGACTCTGGCAGGTCCACCTCCCACAGTCACACAGCATCTTCTCTGGGGCTCCTAGGAATTAGTCAGTTGGATTTGGGTTGTCCTCCCCCTGCTCGTTCTCCTCCTCATTGAAAAACTTCTCTGCTGAAGCTGATGTTTTTACCCTTCCACCTCACGCACAGCGTGGCTGGAAACGCCAAGGTGTATTTAGCGTTGCGCTCTTGTAATTTCTTCCTCTTGTCCGCCAGTTCTTTAGTCATATCCGGAAACACTGACAGCTGCATCCTTGCCACTCAAACCTGCGCTTCTCCTTAGCTGCCATAACCACTTTATCCCTCGCTGATTGCCTCAGGAATCGAATAGGAACCGGTCTCGGGGTCGGTTCGGTTCGGGTCGGGTAATGGTGCGAAGGTCCGGTGGGCTCGTTCAATCTCAAACTCAGCGTCATCACGAACCAAGACCCTCGGTTAGCATCTTCCGTGCACAGCTCAAAAGTGTCCCAGCAGCACCAATAGTCTCTTTCAGCCCAATAACTCTCACATTATTTCTCTTACTATGATTTTCGAGAACTTGCATGCGGTCCAACATGGCTTCCATTGACTTGCTTCTCTCACCAGCTGCGGTGTGCAGCCGCTCCACTGTGTCCTCCAGGCGGGAGATGTTGTTTCAGCCGCCGCTGCATTCAGTTCCGACTCGTCTGCTTTATTGTGGAGACGACCGTAGCTACGCTTTGCAACATGTTACTCATTTTAATTACTTCAGAGAACAAATTCGCTATATTAGGAGCAGGTGTTTCCTCCTGGTCTTCCTCTTGTGAAGGGCTGTTGCGAGTCGACATGCGGCCTGGACTCTGAGGTTTTTTTGGCGGCCATTGTAGTATTAAAATACTTTTTTTCCGAAAAAGAAATTCGCAATCCTACACTGTTTCCTCACTTGCTGAGAACAATATCAGAAAAGAGCCCCTTACTACAATATTTTCATCTAATTATATGTCGGAAACGGAGAGCCGTTAGCCAGCTGCCATCTTGTTTGCCTGCCCACGTGACTCAAGTACGTATTTCTTAAATCCATTAAAACTCAACATTTTCTAAGGTATCTACCTCACATAATGGTAGGTATCTTACCACACTCTTACCAGATGAGTTAATCTCAGCTGGTAAGAAGGTGGTACCAACAAAGCCAAGGTCATGGGTTCAATGTCCCTACTGGGCAAATGAAATCTAAAGTCTTTCAGACAATCAACACTTCAAGATGATAAACTACTGGGAAATAAAATCAAAACTATAAACTGCTGGGATAATAAAATCAACACTTCAAAACTTAAAACTACTGTGACAATAAAATCAAAAATAAAAACTGCTGGAAAATAAAATCAACAGATAAAAAAGGCTGGTAAATCAAATATTACACATTTTGAAAAACATTTTAATATGAGCATTTTTTTACATTTCCGTCATTAAGATCAAGTACCTCTGTCTTCTAAACTGTTAACGTTAACAGTTATTAACTGTAAACATTATTGTTTACAGTTAACAATGGGGGATGATTGTGGGTGAAGTTTGGTGAGTTTTTGAATATGTTAATGTCTCCAGAAGGCCAGTTAGGGAGATGGAATAATAATAATAACAATTTAAAAAATGAAAATTTCAATTAGAATAGAACTTTGCAGCATTTACCTCAGCTTAGTAATAATAATGATAAAACCCAAGTTCACCCTAGAGGGAAGAAAAAAAGGTTCTGTCGACCTTTAGCTCATCTTTTACTAGCAGGGAAAGGAGAGATAAAAAGGAACAACAAGTGTTGTCTCTGCACACAGGTCCTCTAGTCCTTTCTCATGAGAGCTAAATCTCACAATGAACATGAGATGGAGATAATCATGCTGCAGAGACATTTGGTGAGAATGGGTCAAAGGCTTTCACACAGTAAAAAGCGAAAACTTCTAAATGAAAATCAGAATAATAATATAAGATACTTAGGTAAACGTGATAAATGTAAAACCACAAATGTAAGAGTGACAAATAATAATTCTAACAGTCATTTTTCTTCCCAGTGGCACCTGAAGACCTGAAGCCACGTCCCTCTCACACATTTGCCCTGTTTGTGTTTTCACTAAAGTTGTCAAAGTGACTCCTGCTGGTCTTCACTGCTGTCTGCACCAGAATCTCACCTCATCCTGTCGGGTAGCAAAGCCTTTTATAAAATACCAAACAGAATCTGAATGTTTTGGGTTCCATTTGGCCCAAAATATCGATAGTCATATTTGTAAGTGTTGTCTGTAAGTAACAGAAGCTGAATTACAGAAACACGGATTGGAAAAGTTTAAACCATTTCAGTCTCTTCAGCTGCTCCAGTCATTTCGTACCAAACAAAAGATGATCCTGCAGTTTGTTTACAAGCAGAAACATGAAACACTATAAATCACTGCAGCGCCTTAAGCTAACAGACTGATGGTGAGACTGGGACCAGTGGGTCAACTAACTGGTTCCACTGGTTCCCCTGACTTCTCCCACTTTGAACTGTTGGACAGGAAGCAGGTGAAGATGATGCTGCTTCAGGTTAGTTTGGCTCCAGCAGCTGCATCTCATCTTAATGTAACCTGATATAGGAGGCCCTCTAGTGGCTACTGTGGAGAACTGCAGGTTTTAGTGGTTTAACAGGGAGTGAGGCCCTCTAGTGGCTACTGTGGAGAACTGCAGGTTTTAGTGGTTTAACAGGGAGTGAGGCCCTCTAGTGGCTACTGTGGAGAACTGCAGGTTTTAGTGGTTTAACAGGGAGTGAGGCCCTCTAGTGGCTACTGTGGAGAACTGCAGGTTTTAGTGGATTAACAGGGAGTGAGGCCCTCTAGTGGCCGCTGTGGAGAACTGCAGGTTTTTGTACAGGGTTCTGGTGTTTCCTGTCACTGTGGGCTGCAGAGCGCAGTAATACACAGCAGAGTCTGACGGACGGAGATCCTGGATCGTCAAGTTAAACGCTGAGTTGTTGACCTTCGCATCAAATCTGTCTTTGCTGAACTCTGGAGCATTATCTCCATCTGCAGACACACGTTTCAACATGTACTGTGGAGAACTGCTTTCTTCTTGCCTGTACCAGAATAAGGTCCCAGTTCCATAGCTGATCTGAAAGGTACATCCCAGAATCTGAGTTTCTCCTGCAGCAGCACCAACGTGTCTCTCTGTCTGCTCCACTGAGTCTCCTTTACACTCTGGGGAAGAACAGAACATGCAGAGGAAGAGATGGATCAATAGAGATGATTGATTAAAGGAGAACAATCAGCAGCTTTCCAGATTCTCCTCCATGTAGAGGAAACATGTTGATCTTTGTATCTTACCAGAGAAAAGAGCAGCCAGAATAATCCACAGCCAATGTTCCATCTGTCCAACAAGGTTTAAACCAGCAGGAGAAGCAGCTGATGTTCAACATTCAGTCTGACTGTTGTTCTCTTCACAGCACCACTTCTTATTGACACAATGCTGGAACACAGAGCACAAGGAGACGCCGCCTGCTGGAGCAGGTCGCCCCCTGCTGGCTGCTGTGCAGTACTTCAGATTTTAGCGGTTTAACAGGGAGTGAGGCCCTCTAGTGGCCGCTGTGGAGTACCGCAGGTTTTTGTACAGGGTTCTGGTGTTTCCTGTCACTGTGGGCTGCAGAGCGCAGTAATACACAGCAGAGTCTGTCACTGCAGCAGAGGAGATCAGCAGCTTTATTTCACTTTTGTCCACTAGGATCTTCAGTCCTGTGGTTCTTATCATCCCTGTTTCTCCTGAAGCCGAGTGAGAAATGAGAAACTCTGGTGATTTTCCCTGATGCTGTCGGTACCAGAAGAAATACGTCCCAGACGAGTCTTTAGGGTGGGACAGAGAAACAGTTCTCCCCTCCACACCGGACTCTTCCTTCTGAACTGGAACAAGGTCTTTACAGTTCACACCTGAGGGAAGAGACGTTTTCTAGTTTGGCTCAAGTCTTAAATTTTGATCATTTTAGTGAAATCAAAGAAAATCTGACCTGTTAGCAGGGAGGCGATGAGCAGAAACAGACCATAATATTCCATGTTGAGCTGAGTTAATGTTGGAGAGTTGAACTGAACTGAAGGAGGAAGTTTGAGTCTCTTAGAGATCAGGAACAGATCAGCTCCTCCTCTGATTATCAGACTCACAGCTTCATATGCATCTTGGGGAATTTTTTAAAAGGAATTTTCACAAGAAAGTAATTTAAATGTTACTTTCTAGGGATAGCAGGGGACCTCTGCGGATTGTAGCACAGCGATGAAAGAAAAACAGAATGAAATGAGTTTTAATTGATACTGGTTAAATATATTTCTGCTCTAAGTATTTAATATCTAGGTGTTTTTATGGTAATATGGATCTTTCAGATCAATCCCTTTCCAACCAATTATCTGGGAAATGAAATTAACACATAAAAAAGGCTGAAAAATCAAAAATTATACTTTTTGATTATGAAAAACATTAAAGTATGAACACTTGTCTTAAATTTCCGTCGTTAAGATCAAGTACCTCTTTCTTAAATCAAATATCAATAGTGTGTGCAGCTGGTTAGAGCGTGGTGCTAATAGCACCAAGATCATGTGTTCAATCCTCACACTAGCCAATTCAACTTTAAGATTGGAAAATGATCCATGATACATATATTGATTTTGAAAAACATTTGAATATAAGCAGTTTTCTTACATTTTTGTCATTACGATCAAGTGCGCATTTCTTAAATCCATTAAAACTCATTAAGGTATCTTACCCCATTTTAACCAGCTGAGATTAGCTCAGCTGGTCAGAGCATGGTACCAACAAAGCCATGGTCATGGGTTCAATGTCCCCACCGGGCAAGTAAAATCTGAAGTTCTTCAGACAATCAACACTTCAAGATTATAAACTACTGGGAAATAAGATCAAAACTGCTGGGATAATAAAATCAAAACTAAGAACTGCTGGGAAAAAAAAAACAGGTCAAAATAATAAAATGGCTCAAAAATAAAATAAACACTTCGAAACAAGAAGTGCTGGGAAATAAAACAAAGACATAAAAAATCCTGGTAATTCAAATACTACACATTTTGATTTTGAAAAAAAATGGAATATGAGCACTTTTCATATTTCCGTCATTAAGATCAAGTACCTCTTTCTTCAAATCAAATTGATCTGTGTGTTTGGCTGGTTAGCTCAGCTGGTTAGAATATAGAGCTAATAACACCAAGGTCATGGTTTCATTCCCCACACAAGCCAATTCAACTCTAACATCTTGATAAAATTAACAGAAACAAAAGACTGGAAAATCAGATATTTCCAATTTTGAACAGCTTTAGAATGTCTTAATAAAATTAACAGCAACAGATTGCTAGTAAATCAAATATTATACATATATTGATTTTGAAAAACATTAGAATATAAGCACTTTTCTTAAATTTTTGTCATTAAGATCAAGTAGATATTTCTTAAATCCATTCACGATCTAAGGTACCTACCTTATATAATAGTAGGTATCTTACCCCTTTCTTACCAGCTGGGGTTAGCTCAGCTGGAAAGAATGGGCTACCAACAACGTCCAGGTCATGGGTTCAATGTCCCTACTGGGCAAATAAAATCTAAAGTCTTTCAGACAATCAACACTTCAAGATTATAAACTACTGGGAAATAAAATCAAAATTGCTGGGATAATAAAATCAAAACTATAAACTGCTGGGAAAATAAAAACTACAGTTCAAATTAATAAAATGGCTCAAAACTAAAATAAACACTTCAAGATGATGATACTACTGGGAAATTAAATCAAAACTAAAACTGCTGGGAAATAAAATCAAGACCTAAAAAAGGCTGGTAAAAAATAGTACACATTTTGAAAAAAGAATATGAACACTTTTCTCATATTTCCGTCAAGATCAAGTACCTCTTTCTTCAATCAAAATTGGTCTGTGTGTTTGGCTGGTTAGCTCAGCTGATTAGAGCATAGTGCTAATAACAACAAGGTCATGGGTTCAATCCCCACACTAGTTATTTCAACTCTGACATTTTAATAAAATTAATAGAAACAAAAGGCTGGTAAATCAAATATACATATATTGATTTTGAAAAACATAAGAATGTGAGCACATTTCTTAAACTTTTGTCATTAAGATCAAGTACGCATTTCTTAAATCCATTAAAACTCATTATCTAAGGTAAATGCCTTAGATAATGGTAGGTATCTTACCCCTTTCTGACCAGCTGATCAGAGCATGGTACCAAGAAAGCCAAAGTCATGGGTTCAATGTCCCTACTGGGCAAATAAAATCTAAAGTCCTTCAGACAATCAACACTTCAAGATTATAAACTACTGGGAAATAAAATCAAAACTGCTGGGATAATACAATCAAAACTATAAACTGATAGGAAAATAAAAACAACAGTTCAAAATAATAAAATGGCTCAAAAATAAAATGAACACTTCAAAACAAAATATGCTGGGAAAAAAAATCAAGACATAAAAAAGGCTGGTAAATCAAATATTACACATTTTGATTTTTGAAAAAAAATTGTGTATGAGCCCTTTTCTCATATTGCCATCGTTAATATCAAGTACCTCTGTCTTACATCCAATATTTAGTGTATAATCTATATGGCTGGCTAGCTCAGCTGGTTAGAGCATGGTGCTAATAATGCCAAGGTCATGGGTTCAACTCCCACACTAGCCAATTTAACTTCAACATCTTCATAAAATTAACAGAAACAAAAGGCTTGCAAATCAAATATTATACATATGAGTATCCAGACATCCAAAGCTTCAGTCCCAAGTTAAGTTGGATAACAATGTCTCAGAAAAGGACTTATCCTTCAGGGAGAATAGAATAGGAAAAGCTAAGTTAAAGAGTTTCTTATGAGCCTTATGTAATGTAAAGATTATTAAATCAGTTGGCCAAATAAATATATCCTACATTATACATGTGTATAATGTAAACAACCAGAGAGGCAATCAGTTTATAGCAGGTGTGTGAATGATCTGATGATCGGACTGCTGACTGCAGCAAGTCCACACTGTTAGCAGAACTAGAGGCCCCAGAACCAGATTTGGCTTAGGACTCTATGGAGGCTTAGGACTTTATGGAGGCTTAGGACTTTATGGAGGCCTAGGGCCCCATGGAGGCTTAGGACTTTATGGAGGCCTAGGGCCCCAGGGAGGCTTAGGACCGGCCCTGCTCCAGCTACATTTTAGGACACACCGTCAGGAAACATATTTTCTTGATTTGGGTGGACCTACATACATACTGAATTTCAGATCTTTATGATGTACGTTTTGTCCTTCTCACATCAGATGGCGCTATAGAGCAGCTTGGTCACACCATCTTTTGATTTCACCATAGTCTGAAAATTTCACATAGGAGACAATTGTGGGTGAAGTTTGGTGAGTTTTTGAATATGTTAAGGTCTCCAAAAGGCCAGTTAGGGGATGGTATAATAATAATAATTTTAAAAATGACAATTACAATTAGAATAGAACTTTGTAGAATTACCTCAGCTTAGTAATAATAATAATAAAACCCAAGTTCACCCTAGAGGGAAGAACAAACAAACAAATAAATAAATAATCAGTAAAACAATTAAAAAATACATGGACGTTTATCTCCAACACAGTCGCTGGTGGGTTTCTGTCAGAGTTGACACCTATTAAACACAGCAAATAACCCAGGAAAGACAAGAGAGTTAGATTCTGAATACTCGCAAGGAGAACAGACAGAGATGTGCTTTCAGTTACAAATCTCCTACTGCTCTGAAAGCACATTTGACTGTCCCTCACTTTTTATTGTGTTTAGGATCCATAATCACAGATGGAGCGCTGTAACTCTAAAGGGAGGGGAAAAGACACTTCATCACACAGTTACAGCGCCACAGATTGTCACTAACTAACAAAACATGCTATCTTGCACTAGATTATCCAGTTCCTGTCCCAGGATCAAACAGGCCAAGTTGTATATCTTCACGGCGACGGTTTTACAGCCATCTACCAAGTCAAGGCAGGACACAGGCCAAAGCAGGGTCTTCAGAGGAGAGCTACTGTCACTGCCTCTGATTCGGGAAAGGCCCTCTGGGAGAGAAAATCAGGGTGATGAACAATACAGACGCATGTTCTTAATAGACATCACTAAACTAATAAGAGTACATAAACTAAGAACTAAGCACTAAGAAATTAATAAAGATATAACAAATAGTTGATAATCATACAATCTACCTAACAGTTTCCTACCTCTGGTCATCCTAACTGGTTCCACTGGTTTCCACTGACTTCTCCCAGTATGAACAGGAAGCAGGTGGAGATGCTGCTGCTTCAGGTTAGTTTGTTCCAGCAGCTGAACCTCATTAACCAAACAAAGAGAAGCAGCATTCAGCTTCAATGCACCACATATTTGGAACAAAGTTCCAGAAAACTGTAAAACAGCTGAAACACTCACTTCCTTTAACATTCGACTAAAACCCACCAGTTTAGAGTCAATTAATTATGAATTTAATGATGGTTCATGATTTAATGTAATATTTTTGATTGTTGATTCTGGGTTGCATGAATTTGTTTTTGTGTTTTTATTATGATGTAAAGCACTTTGAAATACCTTGCTGCTGAAATTTGCTGTACAAATAAAATGTGATAGATTGATTAATGAAACCTGATGTATGAGGCCCTCTAGTGGCCGCTGAGGAGAACTGCAGGTTTTTGTACAGGGTTCTGGTGTTTCCTGTCACTGTGGGCTGCAGAGCGCAGTAATACACAGCAGAGTCTGACAGACGGAGATCCTGGATCGTCAAGTTGAAGGTTTTGTCCTTGATCTCTGCATTGAATCTGTCGTTGTCAAAATCTGGAGCTTTATATTTTGACGATGACAGCTGTTTCACTATGTACTGTGGGAAACTGTTTTCTTCTAGTTTGTACCAGAACAATGTGACACTCACACTGCTTTCATAAGTACATCCCAGAGTCACTGAGCTTCCTGCAGCAGCAACAACGTGTCTCTCTGTCTGCTCCACTGAGTCTCCTTTACACTCTGGGGAAGAACAGAACATGCAGAGGAAGAGATGGATCAATAGAGATGATTGATTAAAGGAGAACAATCAGCAGCTTTCCAGATTCTCCTCCATGTAGAGGAAACATGTTGATCTTTGTATCTTACCAGAGAAAAGAGCAGCCAGAATAATCCACAGCCAATGTTCCATCTGTCCAACAAGGTTTAAACCAGCAGGAGAAGCAGCTGATGTTCAACATTCAGTCTGACTGTTGTTCTCTTCACAGCACCACTTCTTATTGACACAATGCTGGAACACAGAGCACAAGGAGACGCCGCCTGCTGGAGCAGGTCGCCCCCTGCTGGAGAGGAGAGGTGCAGTTCACCACAGAGGAGACGAGGCTCCAGCAGCTGGTCAGGAGGAACTGGATCTACTGGTTCTACTGGATGTTGACTGCAGAAATGATCAGCTGCTGTATTCTCAACTGGACTCTTCATCCTGGACTGCAGTCAGATTTTTACAGTTAATTTCTAAAGGAAGTGAAACACGTCGCTAAAAACCAGATCAAATTGGTGCTTTTTATTCCAGGATTTCTAGCAAATGATTGGTTGAAGACATTATCCGTCCTAATTTAAGAACCATTGTGAACAGAGATAATGTGGTGACATCTTCCCCAAACTTTCAGTTCTGGGTTCTTGAATTCAGCTAACAGTGGGAATCATTTTGTCTTTTGATCTGTTTCTCCTGATCAGATAGTTCTTTTCTCAAATCTGAACATAAAATAAATGTAACATTTTGTTTTTGCTCCAATTCTCCATGAGCTGAACTCATACATCTAAAACATTTTCTATAAACACAAAATAACCAACAAATCCACCTGGATCTGTGACACTGAGGTCTCCTCCTTTGCAATCAATCCCTCCCACCTCACAGCTGTGCCTCAGGCTGGATGCAATAAAGGGCCACTGAAATGTGTTGTTTTCCCACAGAGCATCATCTTACAGATGCTGCAAGTTTTCAGTCAGTTGGCCTCTGGCCTGCTGACTGCTGATCGGCATCAGCAACATACAGTATGAAGAAACGCAAGATTCACTATTTTTAAACTGATTTGCTTCCATCACTTTTTTCAGTAACGAGTAATTTAACGTGTTTCTATTTCAGATCCAGTACTCAGACTACAGTTACTTATCGAAACCACTTTGTGTTGCTGTGTGTTACTATTATCTTCTGTAATTTAATTTTATTTCCTCTACGCGTCTTGGGGAGTGATGGCCGTTTCTCAGCAGCGACAGAAACAAACAATAGAGGGAGATTTTGAGTTTGTCTGATGTCTGATTATTATGAGCAGCTTTAGGCTTGTTTTGTTCTATAGTCGCTTGCAGATTTAGTGAGTCGTGGGTTGACCTTCTTTGGGCTCCATCATTTCCCAGATCAAACCTCCTGCTGGGTTTTGGATGGATGGATGGATGGATGGATGGATTTTGATTACAGACTCAAAGTCCAAATTACATAAAAAAGATAACAAACACAATAAAAGAATAAAAAGTACAATAGAAAAGGTTCCTAACCACTCAGGAGGCCATCATACCAATGTCTCTGAAGTGCAGGTGAGTATTTTACTGTCCGACGGTCCCTCCTCTCCAAGACCCCTGAACAGACCTTACCAGGCCCTCCCTTACCTTAAGAGTGTGACCTCCTATAATTGGAGCTCACCCCAAGGCCTCAGTGACCACCCCATGCCGCTTCGTCCACCCGGTACCCATCAGCTGAAGGTAATCTGAGCTGCTGTTCAGCCCGTAACAACAGACAACAGTCAGACCCCGTCCCCCCACTCGTATTCGTAGGGAGGCGACCCTCTCATCCACCGGGGTAAACCCCAACGTACAGGCGCCAAGATGGGGGGCAACAGGTACACCCAATCCTGCCCGGCGCCTCTCGCCGCGGGCAACTCCAGAGTGGAAGTATGTCCAGACCCTAAGGAGACTGGTTCCAGAGGTGAGGCCGAGTATTTCTAACCAGAACCTCTCAGCCTCTCAACCAGCTCCGGTTCCTTTTTTTGCGTAAACTGAAGGTCCTACATCCCCTTTAGGTCCAAAGAGTTGGACAGTCTCTGGAGACATGACTGTCCATTTGTCACACGAACTGAAAAGTCAGTGATCTAAAATGATTTGGCACCTTTTTCCCAGAGTTGCTTCTTCATCTAAATCTGCATTTTAGAGATTCTAAACCTGCTAACTTACTAAGATTAAACAAACTTCAGTTGGATTATATGCCGTTTTATTTCAGATCCAAAACATTCAAAACTACAACTCTAATCAGAACATTAGTCTCATAAAATCTTACAAGTGTTTTTTATATTTCACAATTATTATCAGAAAGAAGTAGTTGAAAAATGAAAATGAATAGTTTAGTATCTAAAGTCTCTTTAGTCTCCAGATTAAACATTCTGAATGGAGTTTTCAGATATAGGAGCAGCATCTCATCATCAAAGTCACAGCAGAGAATAAAAGAGAAGATTCAAAATCAAACAGGCACTTTCAACTACTTACATAAAAAAAAATACAAGATGAAATAATGAGCTGGTAGATTTATAAAGCTGATGTGAGAAGATAAAAACTGCAGAAACAGAATCAGAAAGAGCTGCAGAAATTGATCTGAACTGTTGAATTCCTGCTCAGGATGTTTCCCAGCTCACCTCTCGTGATTCATCAGATCAATGATTCTGATTAACAGGACAGATGATCAGGGCAGATGAGTTTTTACCTCCATCATTAAGAGATGGACTTAAGAATGGGTAGAGTTTTTCCTTGAAGCAGCAGCCAGTAAAGGAGTAGATCACATCTACAGCATCTACATCATAGAAGGAGACCAGACCCTGATCATAATCCACAAACACCCCGACCTTCTCTGGACCAGGATGGAGATGGAGACAGACTGAAGGTCCAGCACCAGCTTTGTACTAGTATCCATTTCTCAACCAAAATGTCCAGAAACCTTTCTGAGGACAGAGGTTGATTGTTCCCTTCCTGTCTACCGACTCTCTGGCGACTCCCAAAGCCCAGTCAGTCTTTCCTTTAACCTGGACCTCAAAGTAAAATCTGCCTGAAGAGAAACTCTGCTGTCCTAATACAGAAACACAGTGAGAAAATCTCTCTGGATTGTCTGGAAGATTCTTCCTCACATCTCCATGTTTCACCTGTTTTCTATCATCAGACAGGATGAGGTTAGGATGAGCCGAATCAGGATCCAGAGTCACATCCACTGCAAACTGCTGGACCCTCTTCAGCTCAGCCTCTAGCAACTTGCTAATCTTATGCCTGAATTCTTCCTCAATTAGAGCCACAGCTCTGACCACAGACCCCTCATAGTATGGTGGATGAACTCTGACCTCTGTCCAGGTCTCGGTGGGTGGAGCATCTTTCAGGGAGGAGAAGCTTTGGAGGAGGTGGAGGGGATCTTCATCCTGGTAGAGCTGCTTCACCTCAGAGCTCCTCTCCTTCAGCTCAGAGATCTCCTGCTCCAGATCTCTGATGACGTCTTCAGCCTGTTTCTCTGTAGCTTCCTGTTTGTCTTGGATCTCCTTGATTAGCTCCTTCAGGCGTCTCTCAGCAGACTCCATCAGAGCCGAGAAGACCTGAACACCTTCTGCTTTCTCTCTGTCTGCAGCATCTCTACTGATCTCCACCGACTCTCTGATCTCCTGGATCTTCAGTCGCCTCTCCTGGATCATCTCCTGAACTTCAGCCTCCGTCTTCCTCAGCTCTGCCTTCTTTCCTTCAGATTCTTCTCTCAGAGGAACAAACTGTGGTTCTGTGGTCTGAAACAGAGCAGAGTGAGCAGACGCATGTCTGGTCGGTCCTACAGAACAGCTCCAGAGGTTTATCGTGCTGCAGACACATCCTGTCCTCCAGGTTGTCCATCGGCTCCATCAGCTGATGTTTCTTCAGACGTGGAGCCGTCAGGTGAGGCTCCAGGTGAGTCTGGCAGTAGGAGGTCAGACACACCATGCAGGACTTCAGGGCCTTCAGTTTGGGTCCAGTGCAGACGTCACAGGGAACGTCTCCTGGTTTGGCAGCTTGTTGCTCTGAGCTGCTGCTACTGGCTTCCTGCTGAGCTTTAAGTCTGAACTGATCAACCATCTCTTTGATGAAGGTGTTGACTCTGAGCTCAGGTTTAGGGATGAAAAGCTCATTACACAGAGGACACTTGTTGGGACCATCTCCGTCCCAGTGCTGAGTGATGCAGGTCTTGCAGAAGTTGTGTCCACATGGTGTGGTGGCAGGATCAGTGAAGACGTCCAGACAGATGGAGCAGAGAAACTGATCCTCAGACCTCAGGCTGCTGCCAGAAGACATGTCTGAACTCTGAGGATAGGAGACAGAGATCAATGATTAGCAGATTATATGACCTGAAGGTCTGAGATGTTCTGATCAGGTTCCGTGAAGGGAGTTCATGGAACTCCCAGACTACTTAAGTCTGGACCTAAGTAGTGATGTCCAGACTTCCCTCCCCAGCCACTTGCACTAGCTCTTCCAGGTGAATCCTAAGGCATTCCCAGATCAGCAGAGAAACATAGTCCCTCTGCTGTGTCCTGGGTCTTCCCCTGGGCCTCCTCCTGGTGGGATCCAAACTTCTTACCGGGGAGGCGTCCATCCTAACCCGATGCCTGAGAACTGACTCTTCCCGACGTGAAGGAGCAGTGATTCTACTCTGAGTCCCTCTGTTGGGTAAATTGTATTATTATCAACTATTTGTTATGCCTTTATTTTCTTAGTTTAGGTACTCTTATGTACTTATTTTTTTAAGAACATGTTTCTGTATTGATAATCATTCTGATTTCCTTTCTCAGAGCCTCTCTGAAGAAGAGCAGTGACAGCAGCTCTTCACAGACGCCCTGTTTTGACCTCTTAGATTGTGATTGTTAGTGATAATCTTGGCGCTGTAACTGTGAGAAAGTGTCTTTTTCCTCCCTTTAGAATTACAGGCTCTCTGTGATTAGGGATCCTAAACACAATAAAAAGAGAGGGCAGGAAAATGTGCTTTCAGAGCAGTAGGAGATTTGTAACTGAAAGCACATCTCTGTCTGTTCTCCTCGCGAATATTCAGAATCAACACCTTGGCTGCATCTAGAAGTTCTGGCCATGAAAGTAATGAACAGAATCAGTGACAAAGGGCAGCCTTGGTAGAGTCCAACCCTCACCAGAAACAAGCCCGACTTACTACCAGCAATACGGACCAGACTCAGGCACCATTCATACAGGGACCTAAAAACCTGTATCAAAGGTACCCCATACTCCCACAGCGCCCCCACAGGGCTCCCTGAGGTACAAGGTCCTTCTCCAAGTCCACAGTTCACATGTAGACTAGTTGGACCATCTCCTATATGTCATCTGGCACCGACAGCCTTAAGGCCACAGCTCTGATAAGCCACCTCAACCACAGAGGCACAGAACATGATCCACTCAGACTCAGTGCCCCCCTGTAACATGTTCATAACTCTCTTGGAGTTGGAAGTAAAAGCTCCATCTCACAGGAGACTCTGTCAGACATTCCTAGCAGACCCTCATAATATGTTTGGGCCTGCCAGGTCTGACCGGCTTCCTCCCCTACCGCCAGAGTCAACTCACCACAGGTCAGTGGACAGCTCCGCACCTCTCATCAAGGTCTGATCATCAAACTGTGACCTAGGGCAGAAGTGTGCAACTCCAGGCCTCGAGAGCCAGGGTCCTGCAACCTTTAGATATGTCTATACTTCAGCATGCATGAGTCAAAGAATGAGGTCATTAGCAGGACTCTGGAGAACTTGATTTCACGTAGGAGGTGATTCAGTTGTTTAATTGAAGTGTGTTGGACCAGAGAGACATCTAAGAGTTGCAGGACACTGGCCTTCGAGGACCAGGATTGCCCCACCCTTAGCCTAGGATGTCCTGGTGCCAAGAGCCCATATGGACAACCTTATGCCTGAAAATGGTGTTCCCTATAGACAGTCCCTGACCAGCACAGAAGTCCAAGAACAGAACAACACTCTGGTTCAGATCAGTGGGGCAGATCCTCCCAATCACAGCCCTCCAGGTCTCATTTTCATTGCCCATGTGAGTGCTGAAGTCCCTCAGTAGAAGAAGGGATTCCCCAGGAGGGGCACTCTCCAGTACCCCTCCCGGGGACTTAAAGAAGGCGGGGCCTGACTCCAGAAAGGGGCCCCAGTGACCCTGTCTGGGCGAGGAAACACTGTTTCCAATGGAAAACTGTTTCCTAACTCTTTACATTTTCACAAATGTAACAAATATATTCTCATCAAAGCTATGGACTCTCTTTTGCATTTCAAAAGAGAGGAACGATGATTTCTCTGTGAATCATCTTTCCTAAAATTTGGGGAAATTAATTATTCTGTTAAAGGCAATTCTAAAATGACAATAATTTATGGACTATTTTAATTCTTTAGACTCTTAGGCTGGTCTGACTTTTTTCTGTTTTTATAAATCACAAGCTTTAGACTTTTGTTTTGTTTGTTTTCTGAATAAATAAACACAGAGCAGTAACTCTGAGATATGATTGCTATGACTGGCCTTCTGTCTGTACCAATAAAATGATTTACATAAACAGGGAGATCAGTCCATAAGAAGCTGGACGGGCGGCAGCTGTCAGTATCTCGCTGTGGACTTTGCTCTTATATATATCATAAAATGTTTATCTCATCAGAATTATTTACTGTGATTATTCCAACAGGGAGAGTCTTTCTGTAAACTTTAAACTGGGAGGAGCCTTCCTGTTATCAACTGAAGTTCAAACTTCTTTCTTCTTTTCCTTTCGGCTCTTTCCTATAGGGATCACCACAGAGCCACCTTGTAACCTCATGTCTCCACCTGAGTCCCTCTCGTTCACAAATGTATTCTGTCTTGACAGATCTAAACATCACTTCTCTCTATCTCTTGAGATTTTCCTCCACCTGTTCTCTGCTCTCACCACAGATCACAATCCCATCTGCAAACATCATAGTCCATGGAGGTTCCTGTCTAACCTCATCAACCTGTCCACCACCACAGCAACAGGAAAGGTTTAGAGCCGATCCTTGGTGAAGTCCCACTTCCACCTTGAACTCCTCTGTCACTCTTACAGCTCACCTCACCACCGTCTTACATGCATGTCCTTCACCACACTGACCTGTTTCTCTGCTTCTCCAGACTTCCTCATGCAGAACTACAGCTCCTCTCTAGAAACCCTGTCATTTCTAGATCAATAAAAACACAATGCAGCTCCTCTGACATTCTCTGGACGTCTCTATCAACATCCACAAAGCAGATATTTTCTTTACATGAAACACTGCTGCTGTTCACAGATGCAAACCTCAGTCTGGCTTCAACAATTATTTTCCATAACATTGAATGGCTCTTCGACTTCATTCCTCCACAGTTGTCACAGTTTTGGTCATCTTCCTTGTTCTTGAAAATTAGCACCAGCACCCATCCCCTCCATCCTCCAGGTGTTTCTCCCTCCCTCTGACCTTATTGAACAGGTTAGACACTCCCATACCTCCACAGGACACCAACTGCCTTCCACTCTTTATCCTTTTCATTGCCTTCCATGTTTCATCCCAACTGCTACTGTCCAGGCAAACAGATTAAAAAATTAATTAAAAATAAATTTAGTTTTCATGTTGGTTAAGAACAAAATATGGGACATAAATGATTAGATTAAAATCTGTGTGTTTCTGAAAGCAATGAGAAGATTATTCCCAGTTTGCTGCTTATTGAAGTCGTTCAGATTGCTTCTGATAGAAACAGTGAATATTATCAGCTGTACTCACCGCTGTTGCTGAGCAGAAATTAACACAGTCTGAGAAATTAGTCTTCACTGCAGCTCTGCTGTTTTTCTCTCATTTTACTTTCATTTCTGGAAACTGGAACTGAAACGTTCCAGTGTTGCTCCACCTCCGATTCTCACCTGTTTTTCTCAGTGAGACATAATTGCCTCAATAAGTATGGAAATAAATATATTCTAACCCACTTCTTATTTCGTAGTTTATACATATTGCTTTCTCAATATGTATAAACTCTTTAAGTTTATACATATTGAGAAAGCAATATGTATAAACTTAAAGAGATTTTAACAGAGATAATATTATTAAGTTACTTTAAAAATGTCTTTTCAGATTGTGTTTCTGTGGAGGGGATGACTGCAGCATTTGATCAGGGCCCATATCCTCACACAGTGAGGTTATTTGAGAAAATAGACTTTCTAAAAATTTAAAAATAAAGATTTTTCTTACAATTTTACTTCAATCAAATGGCTAACAAAACACACATAAATAGAGCTGCCAATGTGGAAGGAAAGGCTGACAGAAAGGGGAGAATCTTTACGTTGCTTCATCATGCCTCACTACATTAAGTCATCTATAAATCACTGGGGGTTTGCTGTATTTGTATGTTTTATTAGGATTCATGTTATCGACCAATCACAGCCAAACCTACCTCTGGTGATTTATTTCAGAAAGACTCAGGAAGTAAAAGCTACCAGGTCATGTTCTGTTTGTTAAGACAGTCATTTAAAAGGATATTAGTTTCTTTGGTCCACACTCCTCACCAGCACGTGGTGCTAAATGTCCTGTACTTGTGAAACACTTAATAAGGTCCAGAGGTCCCCAAAGGATTTTGCTCTACATTTGTCATCCTGCTTGATGGATCAAACCTGATTCATTTTCAAGAAATGATAACCTGAACAAATAACTCAGGAAACAGAATAAATATAGAAACATAATTACAGAATTATCACAGTTTTATGCTTCAACAGCAGCTCTGTCTCTGATCTTTTCTGCTTCATGTCTCTGATGTCTTTGTTTTCAGTCCAATAACTCAGCAACCAGTGGATTACCGGTGAGTGAGGCCCTCTAGTGGCTGCTGTGGAGAACTGCAGGTTTTAGTGGTTTAACAGGGAGTGAGGCCCTCTAGTGGCTGCTGTGGAGAACTGCAGGTTTTAGTGGTTTAACAGGATGAGCCCTCTAGTGGCCGCTGTGAGTACTGCGGGTTTGTACAGGGTTCGGTGTTTCCTGTCACTGTGGGCGTCACAGCGCAGTAATACACAGCAGAGTCTGTCACTGCAGCAGAGGAGATCAGCAGATTTCCTCGTTGCTTAGTTTTATCGATGTCAGCGGAGAAATCGGAGCGAGTTGGATGGATCGATCCCGACTCTGTGATGTAGAGCAGGAACTCTGGTCTGGATCCCTGCTGCTGTCGGTACCACTGGACATTATAGATAGAACCAGTGTATCTGCAGCTCAAATTGGTGTGGCTTCCCTCTGAAGCGACTTGTTCCCTCTGCTCCTGTGTGACGGTGTTCATGGAGCCCATGGCTGTAAAATGATGGTTCATGTCAGTCAGTCTGCAGCAGATTCAGGCATCAGGAGACTCAGAGGCTCTTCCCTCCACATGTGGCCTCAGTGAAGTTCAGAGAGAGAAACTCAGAGCTTCTGTCTTCTGATACTCACCTATGTAGAGAGAGAAGAGCAGGAGGTAGAGCAACATGTTCAGGAGTTCAGGTCAGACAGCAGCTGAACAGAGATGATCCACTGCAGCAGAAGGAAAACTAACATCATCATCAAGCTGCTTTTAGCAGAGACGAGCCTTCTCATTGGCTGAGCTCAGCAGTGGTGGGAGGAGCCAGAGAGAAACATTTGACTGGTGGTTGCAGAAAGTGAGGTTCAGTCAGTGAGGATTTCTGTTGCAAATGGGGATGATGTGTGTTTGTATTTTCTGTTTGATCATAAATGGGAGGCGATCATCACAGAGACAAACTTCTGCTCATACATTTGCTCCTCAAAGTTAAAATGAGAAAAGTCAATTATTAGTTATTGATTTGGACTGTAAGAGAAACCATTAGCCGTGCCGGTTCTGCAGAAAGCAGCTTAACCTCCTTCTTACAGGTGGACCATGTTACAAAGAGTGAGATCATCACTTGTTTCTGCTGTACTTTCTGCAACAGTCGCCTCCGTTTCTCATCTCCATGGTTTCAACGGTGGAGCGAGTTCATCCAGTAATCAGTGGGTTGCTGGTTTGAGTCCCTGCTCTCTTGAGCAAGGCTTCTGACAGACTGTCCAGAGCAGCTATGACTGCTGTCCATTAGCTCACCACCATCAGGGTGTCCATGAATGGATGAATGACTGATTGTACTGTGAGATCTCCAGTGTGCCTGATATCATCCATAAGTGAAAATCTTCCACTGGCAAAGTTGATCCAATCCCAACATCCCTGATTCCAACATTCAGGCTCTTCTTCCCCTCATCACTGTAATCATTCACTCCTTACTTACCTCTGGAACTGCTGCTGATCTTTTCAAAATGCTACTATTACTGAAAAATACTGAAGAAACTAAAGATCACAGCAATTAAAATAATCTTAATCCCATCTCTAATTTACATTTTATCTCGAAACTAATCAAAGACAGTCGTCTCTCAACTGCAAATGTAACTCAATAACCTCCATGAACATCTCCATGCTGGCTTCCAGTGATCTTAAGATGGTCTTCTGGTCTACTTTCTGCCCTCTAATCTCAGTGTGACCTTTGACACTCTGTCCTTCTCCACAGATCATCGCACCGGTTAACTTTCTGTTGCTAACCGGTTAACTATCTTTTACTAACTGGTTAACTCTCTGTGATGAACCCTAATGTTTCCAGAAAGCAGGAGACTGAACTGGACCTTCAACTCAACCATCTGATCCCAGTTCAGGTTTGTCCTGATTGCTAATTGGGTTTATTTGTATTTTCATGCTCTTGCAAATCAGTCCATGTAATTACAAGGAAATGGTTTGTAAACGGACAATCGTCTCGACTCAAAGCTGTAACAGCAGCTGATGTTTCTAAATAAAAACATGTGAATGAACCTTGGTCAGTCACTTTACAGTCTATTGAATTTGCCTGCAATTACTTTTTAGATCCAGCAGATGTCACTGTGAGTGACTCAGTTTCAACACAGAGTCGACACAGTTTGGTAAATATGACACAGACAAAATGAGGCTTCATCTGCACATCACAACTCCACAGCCTGGTCACATCATCAGCCAGCCGTTAAATTCAGAATACAGATCAAAATCTCTTGTATAGATCCAACGTTAATCCCAGCCTTACTGCTCCGCCCCTTTCTGAAGTCCTTCATATTTCTACTTCCTCCCACAGTTTCTGCTCATCGTTGTAAGACTGATAACTCACTGATGACCTGATCCTTTGCATATGATTTTAATTTGTGTTTCTGTTTAGTTTTATACAGGGACCTCAAAGATGCTTCTAATTTAATGTATTATATTATTTATACATGACAACTAATGAATGAAAGACACACTATTGGAGACCCTCTAGTGGCCGCTGTGGAGTACTGCAGGTTTTTGCACAGGGTTCTGGTGTTTCCTGTCACTGTGGGCTGCAGAGCGCAGTAATACACAGCAGAGTCTGACGGACGGAGATTCTGGATCGTCAAGTTGAAGGATTTGTTGGTTTTATTGAGGTCAGCATCAAATCTGCTGCTGTTGAAATCTGGAGCTTTATCTTTGGTTGATAATCGTTGCTTCAGAATGAACTTTAGAGAACTGCTTTCTTCTTGCCTGTACCAGAATAAACTTGGAAAAGTTTCACTGGTTTCATAACGACATCCAAGAATCCGAGTTTCTCCTGCAGCAGCAACAACTTGTCTCTCTGTCTGCTCCACTGAGTCTCCTTTACACTCTGGGGAAGAACAGAACATGCAGAGGAAGAGATGGATCAATAGAGATGATTGATTAAAGGAGAACAATCAGCAGCTTTCCAGATTCTCCTCCATGTAGAGGAAACATGTTGATCTTTGTATCTTACCAGAGAAAAGAGCAGCCAGAATAATCCACAGCCAATGTTCCATCTGTCCAACAAGGTTTAAACCAGCAGGAGAAGCAGCTGATGTTCAACATTCAGTCTGACTGTTGTTCTCTTCACAGCACCACTTCTTATTGACACAATGCTGGAACACAGAGCACAAGGAGACGCCGCCTGCTGGAGCAGGTCGCCCCCTGCTGGAGAGGAGAGGTGCAGTTCACCACAGAGGAGACGAGGCTCCAGCAGCTGGGCAGGAGGAACTGGATCTACTGGTTCTACTGGATGTTGCTCCTGATTCTCCAGAGACATCCTGCTTGTTAAATCACAGTCATTCTGGTCCAAAGGTCCAAATGAAGACTAAACTCTTTCTCCACATCTTCCACACTGAGCATCTCTCTGACAGCAGACAGCGATGTTTGAAATGTTTGGAGTTTGAAACGTCCAGCCTTCACTCATGCAGCTAAATCACAGACCGATCAACCAGTTCATTCTGCTGTCAGAAATCCCATGCAGCATTCAGCTGGTTCCGCCTCCAGTGGGTTGGTTACAGACAGCAGGGAAGAACCAGTCAGAACCATCAGGATCTGCTAACTGAGTTGAATCTGGATGTGGCTGCTGCAGTTCCCCATCTTCCCCTCTGTGCATCACCAGGTCCGTTAAGCAGCAACCCGACCAAAACCCCTCACTGTCATTACCTGGAGAAATAATGAGATGTGGTTAAGTAGGAAACAAGATCAAATGTTACAATGCAAATGGAACGAATGCAAAGTGACTCTCATTGTCCAGCATTGTGGACAGTGAATATCCAGCGCTTGTTTACGTGTGACTGTCACCAGTCTTATGCTTTATACTAAGACATAGCATAAATCTGTAAGAAGAGCAAATCTCTTGTATCTGCTCACAGTTTTCAGATGAAACAGGATAATTTAATCCATAACATGGCAAATGGGGCCAGAAGCCACTGAAAGGAGAACAGGAATTTTACCACATTTATGTGACTAAATACATTTCAGTGGCACAATGGAAATAACTAAAGAAACTGTTTATTCTTTTAAAATGTACATATGCTAAGGTATTAATCCTATACATATTTATAGGATTCTGACCTATCAAGTGTTTTCAAACTGTTGGAGTCTGATGATGAGGAGGAAAGTCTATAGAAGCAGAAATCTGACTGACTGAATGAGGAAGAGTAGCATTTCTACTGGTGTCTTTATTTCCCACTCGCCCTGTGACTGACGTATCTGAGCTCCTCAGTGATTAGCAGCTGCAACCACAGAGACTCTGATCAGGCAGGAATGATCAGAATCCATCTGATATGAAGCGGAGCTGTGAAAACCACTTCCCTCCTCTTTGAAGAGGAGTCAGATATCTGTGTTCAGGTTTTTGTACAGCCTCTTCTCCACTTTGTATCACTGTGTTTCCAGAGCGCAGTAGTAGAGAGCTGAGTCTGCCAGGGTTGATTCTCTGATGCTCAGCTCAGTGGAGGAAGACGACGTTTGGGATTTGAATCGTTTTTCATCAAGGTTGAAATCAGCTGAGCCTCCTTTTCCATTTTTTAAGAGTAGAAACTGAGGAGCCTGAAGGTCAGAAGGTTGTTTGTACCAGTGAAGGTCAACATAGTCAGATGTCGTCTCGTAGTTACAGCTGAGTGAGACACGTTGTCCTTCTGTCCCTCTGACTTCATCGCTAACAGCAGATATTGAGCCTTGAGCTGTTAGTCCTGTTAAAGAGGAGAAAATGAACAACCTGATCAGTATAACTGTCTACCTGCACAACTAAATCAACTAGTGAAATAATTAAGGACTTATTGACAAAACTGACCTCTAATGAGAGACAGAAGCAAAACGAGGGAGAGCAACATGTCTTTGGAGACCTTAGAGCCACACAGCAGATCAACAAGGTTCTTCCACTGCAGCAGGAGGAAATGATGTCATTGGATGAGCTGAAGGTCAGTGGGCGGGGCCAATTCAACTCAACCAATCAGAGAGTTTTCTGCTTCAGCAGCTTCTGTCTCTGATCTTTACTGCTTCATGTCTCTGTTGTCTTCAGTCCAAAGACTCAACAACCAGTGGATTAACAGGGAGTGAGGCCCTCTAGTGGCTGCTGTGGAGAACTGCAGGTTTTAGTGGTTTAACAGGGAGTGAGGCCTCTAGTGGCTGCTGTGGAGAACTGCAGGTTTAGTGGTTTAACAGGGAGTGAGGCCCTCTAGTGGCCGCTGTGGAGAACTGCAGGTTTTAGTACAGGGTTCTGGTGTTTCCTGTTACTTTATGAAAATAAAATAAAATCTAAATGGGAGTCAGATTTAAACTGCAAATATGATGACAAAAACTGGAGTAGATTGCTAAATTCATCTCAAATAATATTGATATCAACTAAGCACAGACAAATTCAATTTAATATTTTGCACCGCATATATTATACCCCATACAGGTTGAATAAACTGAATGTCAACATCACTGACAAATGTCAAAGGTGTAAAATGTGTGTAGGGGATCTTATGCATATGCTTTGGAGTTGTATACACTTGCAAACCTACTGGAATAATGTAATTCAGATATCATCAGCAGTTTGTGAGCATTCTTTAGATGCTGATCCCAAAATTTGGATACTTGGAGATCTTATGTCCTTGAAATTGTATCCTTGCAAGAAATACTTTGTTTTGTTAGCATCATCTGCAGCAAAAAAGTGTATACTTAAAAATTGGAAAGCTATGGAGCCTCCAAACCAGAAACATTGGATCAATGAACTGTTGTCATACTGTACTCCTGAAAAAATTTCTCATTCATTACGGGGGACATTGGTTAAGTTCAACCAGATTTGAATTCCTTTTCTGAACCTTCTAACCAGATTGGACTTGAGAGACTGATATGTATTGATTTTTACTGTCTTATTTCAATTCTTACGTTTAATTTTTGCTCGATATTTTTGTTGAATTTCTTTTCTCTTGACTTTAGCCTTTCAAAAATATGTTATGTGTTAATTATATTACTGTATATGTTCTTACATGGAGAGAGTGGGCGGGGTGGGTTTTATTTTTGAAGTGTTTTTACACACACACACACACAAAAACAGAAGGTAGTAATATACATTTGATATAGATTTTGTATGGCTTAACCTTCTGAATAAATATATCTATGCAAAAAAAAAAATAACAGGGAGTGAGGCCCTCTAGTGGCCGCTGTGGAGAACTGCAGGTTTTTGTACAGGGTTCTGGTGTTTCCTGTCACTGTGGGCCTCACAGCGCAGTAATACACAGCAGAGTCTGTCACTGCAGCAGAGGAGATCAGCAGATTCATCCGGGTTTTATCTTCACTCACGTTGAAGACGAAACCAAGATCTGCATCCTGCATTTTAGCTCCAGTTCCAAAATGGGAGATCAGAAACTCTGGACTTTTTCCAGGATATTGTCGATACCAGAAGAAATAATCACTTCCAGTAGCTTGTTTGGAGTAAGTGTATGACAGAGTAACGTTGCTGTTTTCTACAGCAAACTCTTCTTTCTGAAGCTCAGTGAGTTGTTGGCATCCGACTCCTAGAAGAGAAAATATTTTAGTTTCAGTTTCTGGAAATTAATTCACATTAATAAAACTTTGAAAATTTGTTTTATTGAAAAACAGAGACAGTTTTACCTGTTAGCAGAGAGGTGATGAGCAGAGACAGACCATAATAATCCATGTTGAGCAGAGTTAATGTTGGAGAGTTGAACTGAACTGAAGGAGGAAGTTTGAGTCTCTTAGAGATCAGGACCAGATCAGCTCCTCCTCTTCCTCCTCTTCCTTTCTAACAGACTTTTGGCTTCAGCTGCTTTCTGATAGAAATAAATGAAATTCAGTTATAAAACATAAATATAAATTTTGTTCTGAGAAATCTGCAGTCAATTCAATTGAATCATCAATTGAAACTCTAAATCAGTGCATTAAGCTCAGTTTATTAAATTGACTAAAAGGTTTTCTGTAAGAAGAAACCCAGTGGGTTGCATAAAGTCCTTAATTTATAGCATTCACTCCATGTAACAGGAAGAAACGACTCTGTCAGAGTTACCTGATCTGGTGTGAGTCTGTAGACCAGCCAGTGCAGAGACAGTCCAGGAAAAGGTTGGACTAGATGTTCTGGTTAATGAGGAGGAGGAAGCTGAGCTCTGGATGGTTCCTGGAGGCAGAACCATGTTGGACTGGGCCAACATGGTTTTACCTGAAGCCCATTTCCTGTTTTCTCTAGATGGAAGGACAGTGAGATGTTGGTGTTTGGAACAAGTTTAACCCACATGCAAAACTCTCTCTGGAGAAGAAGCAGAATTTAGAGATTTCTAATAAATAGAGTCTAGTGAAGAGCTGCACTCAGGAGTGGAAGGGATTCAGCAGAGCGCTTGGCGAGGGGCGTGGCCCATGGGTTCATCAGCAGACAGGAAGGGAACCATTGATCTCCACAATGAGCAAACAGCAGGATTCGAGGTTCTTACAGAAGATTGGAAACATTTTGATGATGGGGTGATGTATGCAGCCTAGGAGGCAAGTCAACAAAATGCAAAGTCAGTCGTTGACGTCTTTGCGTTGAGCCGCCTACTTCTTCATGACGCGCCTGTTCACCAGCCATGTGATGGAGAAGTAAGAGGGCAGACCGGTTACCCAGCAGCAGTGGAGTGGAAGGAGGCAACTGTGGAGCCTTGACCAGAATGTGAGTGGAATGGAGCAACAGGAAATCCAGATCCAGAGATTGGTTCAGGTAATCAAGGTGGAGGAGCGACTCTACGAGATTCTGAGATCTAGAAATGCCTGGTGCTGAACCACTTCTGGTTAACACTCGGGCACCAAAGTCCTGCCTTGGAGGTTCTTAAGTAGAAGACCTGATGAGATGTAAAGAGGCTGCAGAGATCATACCTGCTTCCTGACGCCTTCATGGGGTAGATCACACGAACTGCAGAACAGCACTGGGGGAAAAGGTGAACACAACTCCTGGACCCCAACAGCCTGATGTAGGGTCAGATGTAAAGTCAGATGTAAAATCAGACATAAAATCAGATGTAGGGTCAGCTGCAGGATCCAATATATGATCCAATACTAGCTGATCCTAGTCAGTTAGTGGCCACAGGGGTTCCTTTGGCGTCCAACAGTCCCTGTGTTTAGCTCACCAGGTGGGGCTGTAATCTGCAGCCCCCCAAGCTGCTCTACCTGTGAAGATGAGACTCTCACTCCTTTTTTATGATTGCATTAAATGACTTGACCTCATTAAGTGGCAAGATGAGAACCTTTTCCCACCATCATTATTTGTTCAGCTTCTAATCCGCATTGGTTTATCAGTTTTGGGAATAATTAACTCCTGAGCGATTTTAAAATGTGAAGCCAGCCTTAAAGAAACCTTAGTCTTGATTCTGCCTTGATTTTCCACTTCCATCCTGTTTCCAAGCTGAGATTCCTGAATAAAATTCAAGCTGTAGAAACCCAGATCAGATCCAGGCTCTGTCGGTTCAGATCTCTGATCCAATTCAGTTTGGATTCCTAAAACAGCATAGAAAGCTGTCTGTTCATGGCAGTTTTTAAAAGCTGGTCCTGGCAGGAGTCCGATGTTCCAGACTTTGTGGTCCAACCAATTCCCAGGTTGGGTTTTGGTACCAAAGCACTGAGAGCTGGTAGCATGAATAGAGCAGGAGACCTTCTGTTCTCTGACGTCCAGATTTAGAAGCCATGCAGGTAAACAGCAGCACCTTTATGGCTGCGATTAATAAAACACTCTGGTTATAAAATATGCACCAGATCCAGTGATCAATAATGAAAATATTTCATAGAAATAGTTATGCAAATGTCATCCAGTTAGATCGACTGATCAGATAGATTGTTTTCTCTCAGTTCAGTTTTTTATTGTCACATAAAAAATCAGACTAAAACCTAACAAACCACAGAAGCAGAGCAGTGAGTGAGGCCCTCTAGTGGCTGCTGTGGAGAACTGCAGGTTTTAGTGTTTTAACAGGGAGTGAGGCCCTCTAGTGGCCGCTGTGGAGAACTGCAGGTTTTAGTGTTTTAACAGGGAGTGAGGCCCTCTAGTGGCCGCTGTGGAGAACTGCAGGTTTTTGTACAGGGTTCTGGTGTTTCCTGTCACTGTGGGCTGCAGAGCGCAGTAATACACAGCAGAGTCTGTCACTGCAGCAGAGGAGATCAGCAGATCCATCTGGGTTTTATCTTCACTCACGTTGAAGGAGAAACCAAGAGGCGGATCCTGCAGTTTAGCTCCGTTTCCTAAATGGGAAATCAGGAACTGTGGACTTTTTCCAGGATATTGTCGATACCAGAAGAAATAATCGTTGCCATCTGCTGTTTTGGAATAGGTGTATGACAGAGTAACGTTACTGTTTTCTACAGCAAATTTTTCTTTCTGAAGCTCAGTGAGTTTTTGGCATCCGACTCCTAGAAGAGAAATGTGTTAGTTTCAGTTTGTGAAAATTAATTCACATTAATAAAACTTAAAAATGTGTTTTTTTGAGAAACAGAGATAGTTTGACCTGTTAGCAGGGAGGCGATGAGCAGAGACAGACCATAATAGTCCATTTTGAGCTGAGCCAATGTTGGAGAGTTGAACTGAACTGAAGGAGGAAGTTTGAGTCTCTTAGTGATCAGGAACAGATCAGCTCCTCCTCTTCCTCCTCTTCCTCTCATCAGAAATATCAAGAGAATATACAATGCAGGATCAAAATACTGTGCAAACCATCTTTAAATAAACATTAAAAAGCTTAAAATCAGAAATACAGATTAAATATCAAGTTTAAGAAGAAAAATCTAATCAGTTCAAATGAATCATCCAGATAGATTCCAGATCAGTTCCATCGATTCCAACTGATCAGACTCATCATTCAATGCATCACGTTCAGCTTACTGTTGAAATTATTTTCAAAGGTTTTCTGCCTAAGGAAACTCTGCAGATTGTATCTAGTTATGGATCTGCAGCATTCATTCCTTGGACCTCAATGTTTCAGAGCCCAGTGGACAAAACACTTTAAACTTATCTGAACGTCCTCTAAAAACCTCAACAGGAGACTCAGAAAAACACACAAAGCAAGACTGAGGGGTGTAAGTTTTTTCAGCGTCATTAAAATTATCTGTAAGACTTTATGCTAATAACTCTCCCATTGAAGAATGGTGCATTAAAATTGGACTTTTCCACCAAAAATAAGAAGAATGACGACATGAATCTGCTGCACTACAGATTCCTGAGGACATAACACTTCAGCGTCAGCTTAGGAAGCCTGGATGAAGTGATGGGTCTTCATACATGCAGAGTCACATGTGATTTATAATGCAACACATGCAGTCAAGAAAGAACCATAAGATAATATTTTTTTAATTTTTCCCACTGACAATAAAAATCTCTTTTACAAGAGAAATTTGGCCAAGACTGGCAGCAGCACACAATGTACAGAACATTCACACAGCAAAGCAGAAAAAGTTCAGTCATACATTTACATGTTTCCTTTTCAAAGAACAGTCTGAAAATATTTAGAGACAACTGTCCCTTTAGGTCCATGTGTCTCTGCAACTGGTTCCAAGGCGATGCAGCAGAAAACTGGAAAAAATTCAATGGCAACGTATAATAACTAAACCTCATTTAGTGTTATTTAAACATTAATCAAAAGTTAATTAACTCTGAAAATATTCTTAATGAAAAATGATTCAAATATAATAAGCTATATATTAACACATGTATTAATACTTTATCAATAAAGACTAATTACTGCCAAAACCACCATGTATGTTTGTAGATGCTCAGATGTACTTTCAAACATCCCTCTAGTGGCCGCTGTGGGGAACTGCAGGTTTTAGTGGTTTAACAGGGAGTGAGGCCCTCTAGTGGCCGCTGTGGAGAACTGCAGGTTTTTGTACAGGGTTCTGGTGTTTCCTGTCACTGTGGGCCTCACAGCGCAGTAATACACAGCAGAGTCTGTCACTGCAGCAGAGGAGATCAGCAGATCCATCCGAGTTTTATCTTCTTTCACCCTAATTGAGAAACCACGAACCGGATTCTGGAGTGTATCTCCTGTTCCTGAGTGGGAGATCAGGAACGCTAGAGGTTTTCCAGGATATTGACGATACCAGAAGAAATAATCACCATAAACAGCAGCTTTAGAGTAACTGTAGGACACAGTAACAGAGCTGCCCTCTGAACTGAACTCCTCAATCTTCCCTGCAGTGAGTTGTTGACATTTTACACCTGAAGGAAGAAAAATCTGATATAAGTGAAGAACAACAAGGATCAGATTATTCTCTGAAAGACTCCAACCAACCTGATCCAGTGATCAGAACCAGCAGAGAGAATCCAGATGTGAGCAGAGACAGCATGTTGAGCAGAGTTAATGTTGGAGAGCTGAGCTGAAGGAGGAAGTTTGAGTCTCTTTAGAGTTCAGGACAGATCAGCTCCTCCTCTTCATCCTCTTCCTCACAGCTTCTGCTGCTTTCTGATGGAAACATAGTTATTTCAGAACATTAAATGATAAGACCTTAAATGTACTTTATTCTGCTGAAGGTAACAGTTTCTATATAAACAATCCACAATTGTCTTGTGACCTTGTGCTGCTGTGTGTCTGTTGGTTAAATGAAGATTTTTCTCTTTTGGCTGATTTTAGCTCGATGACTTTATGACGAATTTAATTTCTAGTTTTAATTTCCAAATCTAAATTGTACCTTCATGGTCTGCATGATACATGTGGTTCCTGTTGTCCAAAGGATTTCACCTCAGCATTGAAGGAAGTGGATGCAGAGGAGAGAATCATCCTCTGATCTGCTGAGGTCACCAAGGTCAGCTGAGCTAACCAGAAACATGTTCTGACCCAAAGCTTCAAATGTTCCCACCAGAGGTCCTTCTAGATCTTTTTGATATTTGTCATCTTGACATAATAAAATTGGTCATGTACTATTTTTATCCATCAAATCATAATCATAATACTATCGTCTATTTAGCTGCATTTTATGCAATTTAGTTAATATTCACCGTGAATCCAGATCCTATCACACATAAAGCAGGTGAATGCATTTACATTTCTCTCCATAGTGACAACAACCACTGACTGTTGTTGCAATAACTTATAATGAATTAAATTAAGCGGCTTCACTTAAATTAGCATCACTTCACCTGCTGGTGTCTGAACGCTCAGCTTCACAAATTCTTCCTGGTCGCATCTGCAGAGAAAACTGTATTAATTCATGCGTCATTGCATCTGTCTGATCAAACAGATCCATTTAACTCTGTGAGTGTTTTACCCTGCGTGATCCAGTTTGGACTTTTATGAGGATTTTTTATATTTTTTGCATGAATTTGCTTTTCTTCTTGAAACGGACAGATGTTACGTCTGCCGTGATCCTCCAGAGAGCCCTCTCCTGGGTAACATGCACCAAGGCTCCATTTGTTAAATCCACAGGGTGAGTTAAGTTTAATTCTTTGCAGAGCCGCATCCGCATCAGTTGTGCAGCGACTGGGCATGTTACAGTCTAATTAACTTCCGTTATTTATTTCCTCAAGATAAATTACCGACTCCTCTGTTTAGACTATAAATGGATTAAAACAACGTTGCATTCGCTACGTTGTTTACGTTGCTACATTGTTTACGTTGCTATGTTGCTGGTGCTTCCATTTCCAACTTGGTGTTTCTAGATGTTACTTCCTATTTCGTTCTCAAAGTGACAGGATGCAGACAGCAGTAACCACCTGCTGATGCTGAATCGGTTCTGAGGTCCAGCCCGACTCACCAGATTATCCATGTCAGCCTCCCAGCAGGACCATCAGTTTTTCATCCTCACCACATCCACTAACTGATGTCCTTCATAGGTATTTTATCAACCTACATAAAAGAACCACAGACAACATATATTAGGTTTCAACAAAGCTTCTGCAAAAGCAAGAAGATTCAGCGAATTGCTTCTCACTGGGTGTTCTGTCAACCTCTAGTTTGTCTTTTATTAGCAAGGAAAGGAGAGATAAAAAGGAACAACAAGTGTTGTCTCTGCGCACAGGTCATCTAGTCCTTTCTCATAACAGCTAATTCTCACAAGGAACATGAGATGGAGATAATCATGCTGCAGAGACATTTGGTGAGAATGGGTCAAAAGTTTTCACACACAGTAAAAAGCGAAAACTTCTAAGTACTAGGTAAGTGCGATAAATGTAAAACCACAAATGTAAGAGTGACAAATAATAATTCCAAATAGTCATTTTCTTCCCAGTGGCGCCTTAAGACCTGAAGCCACGTCCCTCTCACACATTTGCCCTGTTTGTGTTTTCACTAAAGTTGTCAAAGTGACTCCAGCTGGTCTTCATTGCTCTCTGCCCCAGAATCTCACCTCATCCTGTCGGGTAGCAAAGCCTTTTATAAAATACCAAACAGAATCTGAATGTTTTGGGTTCCATTTGGCCCAAAATATCGATAGTCATATTTGTAAGTGTTGTCTGTAAGTAACAGAAGCTGAATTACAGAAACACGGATTGGAAAAGTTTAAACCATTTCAGTCTCTTCAGCTGCTCCAGTCATTCATACCAAACAACCAGATGATCCTGCAGTTTGTTTACAAGCAGAAACATGAAACACTATAAATCACTGCAGCGCCTTAAGCTAACAGACTGATGGTGAGACTGGGACCAGTGGGTCAACTAACTGGTTCCACTGACTTCTCCCACTTTGAACTGTTGGACAGGAACCAGGTGAAGATGATGCTGCTTCAGGTTAGTTTGGCTCCAGCAGCTGCACCTCATCTTAATGTAACCTGATATAGGAGGCCCTCTAGTGGCCGCTGTGGAGAACTGCAGGTTTTTGTACAGGGTTCTGGTGTTTCCTGTCACTGTGGGCTGCAGAGCGCAGTAATACACAGCAGAGTCTGACGGACGGAGATCCTGGATCGTCAGGTTGAAGGATTTGTCCTTGATCTCTGCATTGAATCTGTTGCTATCAAACTCTGGAGCTTTATCTCTCGTTGTGAAGTATTGTTTCAGCATGTAACTTTGGGAAACTGTTTTCTTCTTGTTTATACCAGATCAAAGTATCATCTGTTCGACTGGTTTCAAAGTGCATCCCAGATCCTGAGCTTCCTGCAGCAGCAACAACTGTCTCTCTGTCTGCTCCACTGAGTCTCCTTTACACTCTGGGGAAGAACAGAACATGCAGAGGAAGAGATGGATCAATAGAGATGATTGATTAAAGGAGAACAATCAGCAGCTTTCCAGATTCTCCTCCATGTAGAGGAAACATGTTGATCTTTGTATCTTACCAGAGAAAAGAGCAGCCAGAATAATCCACAGCCAATGTTCCATCTGTCCAACAAGGTTTAAACCAGCAGGAGAAGCAGCTGATGTTCAACATTCAGTCTGACTGTTGTTCTCTTCACAGCACCACTTCTTATTGACACAATGCTGGAACACAGAGCACAAGGAGACGCCGCCTGCTGGAGCAGGTCGCCCCCTGGTGGAGAGGAGAGGTGCAGTTCACCACAGAGGAGACGATTGTCAAGAGCTGAGAGCTCAGCTTCTGTATGAAGCAAAAATGTAGAACAATGCACTGGTTTTTACCAGGCTAGTTTTAAAGACTATGGTATGAAATAGAGCTCATGCTGTCACAACAAAAGAGATCAAATAAATTTGCCACGATGAGAAAGACGGGGTGAAACAGACGGGGCCAAGAATGTCTGTCTCAGCCTCATGGACAAAGATAATATAATATATTGGTTCTGATTTATAATTGGTTTGTAAAGAAAAGGCTGTTTTATTCCACACGCCTAAGAAACCCGATGAAAACCTGGACACTGTCATCAATCAGTGATGTCTGGATACCCAGGACATAAGGGTAGGTCTCACTGCTACCTCGTCGCTGGACTCTGGTTTATTATTCAAGCATAAAGGCAACAATATAATTAAACCTGCTTGCCTTTCATGCCTGTCCTGGGAGTATCTCACTAAATGAGAGTCACTGATCCAACGGAGTCCATTGAGTCTTCAGGACCAGCAGTTGGAGACTCAACTTCTGCTGGACATGAAGTCAGAGGGACAAAAGGACAACCTGTCTCACTCAGCTGTAGCTACGAGACAACAACTGGGCCTCCTTTGGACTGGAAGCCCCGAGATCAAAGTGTGGAACAACCCCTAAGGTGGTGGAGAATGACGGAGCTAAGATCCTGTGGGATCCAGATCCAGACAGACAAGATGGTGATGGAGAACCAACCGGACATTGTGGTGGTGGATAAAGAACAGAGGAAAGCCGTTGTGGTGGATGTAGCTATACCAAGTGATACAACATCAGGAAAAAGGAGCATGAGAAACTGGAGAAATACCAGGGCCTCAGGGAGGAACTGGAAAAGAACTGGAAGGTGAAGACCACAGTGGTGCCTGTGGTCATCGGGGCAGAAACCCCCAAACTGGAGCAGTGGATAAAACAGGAACAACATCAGACATGTCAGTCCAGAAATGTGCAGCACTAGGCACAGCCAAGATACTGGAGGAGAACCTGAAGCTCCCAGGAGGGAAGGAGAGAATTATAATCATATTAATATCAACTATTGAGACGCGTTTTTCTGAATATGGTTAATATTCACCTAGTTTAACTACAAATCCAGATCCTGTCACACATAAAGCAGATAAATGCATCTAACTTTTTCTCTGTATAGTCAAAATCCACTGACTGAGGCCCCAATAACTTATAATAAATTAAATTAAGTGACTTCACTTAAATTACATCACTTCACCCTCTGGGGTCTGAACGCTCAGCCTCACTAATTCCTCCTGGTCGCATCAGCAGCGAAATCTGCGCTGGTTCATCAGTCAGTTGGATCTGTCTGAACAAACCGATCAATTAAACTCTACAAGCTTTTTACCCTGTGTGCTGGGTACCGTCTTCCTGCTCCATTTGTTGAAACCACAGGGTGAGTTAAGTTTAACTTGCAGAGGCGGAGCCACGTCCGCATTGATTATTCAGTGAACTGCGCTTGTTAGGTTCTAATTAACTTCTGCACCGTTATTTATTTTCTCAAGATAAACTGCAGACTCCTCTGTTTAGACTACAAATAGATTAACACAACATTGCATTCTCTCTAGTTTTTCTCTGTTCTGTATGTAATGGAGACTGGAATTATGCACACACCATTTCAACCGAATGTGGTATGTTGGTGCGGATTCACCTTTAAGATGAGTGGTGGGCAGCACCAATGTAGCCTTTAAATCCAGGTGTGTGCGGTGCTGCTCACATACAATAGTTTGAGGTGTGGAGATGCCGTAGTGCAGCTCCTGCGATCCTGTCCTTCCTCAAGCCTCAAATAATGGTTTTCAGGTTAGTTTTGTGATTTTCCTTTTGTTGGATTTTAGATTAGTTTGTGGTGATGGTGCTTCCTTTGGGTTCAGGATTGTGGTCCCGTTCTGGTCTGGAAGTGTGTTTGGTTAGGCAGCGTTGTGGGCGTGGAGGTCCTAGGTAGGTGGTTCATTGTCAGCTTGTTGGGCTCGGTGCCATAGTTCACCTTAAGTTCTATCTTTGGATCCTGAGGGGTTCGGGACTTGGCGGTGGGTTGCTGTGTGGTTCCCCCTCCGTCCTCCTGCCGCTTCCTGCTGCGCAGCTTCACCCACGCCGTTGTTTTGTCTAAGCTTTTGCTTTGTCTTTTCAGCTGGGTGTCATTTACCCAATTGATTTATTCTTTATTCTGGCCAGGGTTCAACCGCTTATGGTGAGTCCCTCTACTTTTCAATGTTTATTTATAATTTGTATTCTTTTGTTTTTTGTTTGCATGTAGGTTTAATTTGTCAATTACTTGCATGATTTGTTTTATTTAGATTGTTCGTTGCTTTGCTCATTTTGTTTCTTTTGCTGTTTATTTGTTTTGCATTTTCGTTTTTCTTTGTTGGGTTGCAGTATTTGTTTTTTTTGTTTTCTTTATTAATTTGTCTAATTGGGTTTGAAAACAAGCTGCTTCTGAAAAGCTGATGTATGTGTTTGATGGAGTTTGTAAACTGTCTCATTTAATATATATGTATGTATTCTATCATCGTAGGCCTATTTTAAACTTTTGGAAAGAATAAATTATACATTTTTAAACGTTATGATCCACCTCTCTTTGTTGTCCGAACCTGGCGTGGCCATTTTGTAGATATTAGAAGCTGAATAGTCCTGGGGCCAAGATCCCAGGTGGCGTTGTTGGTTGTAATATTTCAACATTTCATAGTAGACACTGCTAGCGCCACACAAAGTTTTGGAATGAGCTTCTGAACCAGAAGCTCCAAAGCATCTGGTCCGTCACTCTTCAACACTCCAGGTCAGAAAAATGCATTTAGTTTAGTGTCCATGAGATGATACTCAGAAAAGATTCTTGCTTTATTGATTGATCTTGGTTTCCTCTGCGATTAACTCTTTGTGTAACGTTTATATTGTCTGTCCATGTGCACCAGTCCAGGGTGGGAATTATAACCTGTGAAATAACAGACAGCCTTCAAATTTTCCACCATTTAAAAAGAGAAAAAAGGTAAAATACGCAAAATATTCTGTTAACGTGGCCCCTGATATACATCTATGTGTATATATGTATATATATGCACACTGAGCAAAAATATAAAGCCCTGTGTCAAATATAAGAGTTTTATGAACATTTGAGATACGCAATATACTGACAAACATAAACTATATTCTCATTACTGATCTTCAAGTCAGCATTGATCATATGATGGTTCGGCCAGTTTTAGTGGAGCAACAGTCCTATGAACCTGATAGTGGTCAGGTGGAGGAATTAGACTCTGACCCAGTTGGCTTCCCATAGGCGGTTACAGACAGTCTGAGCTTTGATGCGTCTGTTGTTCAGACCAATAGTCTCATCAGCTGTGTGTGTCGCTGGTCTGAGCCGATCCTCTGATGGATGAGCCGATGTGGTGATGTTGAGCTGGAGTTGGTCACAAGAGGATGAGGTCGATCCGCAGTAGAGCCAGTCTGATGGAAACCAGCTCTTCAACGGCCGATGGTTCGATAACGGACACTGAGCCGTGCAGCTGCTGCTCTGGTGGACGTCCTGCATCCAACACGCCAACGGCTCCACATAACATCTGAGGCTTTATGACTGGAGACATAATGGGACAATTTAGGGCCTTTTATTGTCCAGCTGTTGCACTGAGAAAACAACAACTCACCGACAGCCGGCTGGATTAAAAATTATACACAGAAATATTAGTTTGTACAATAAAATATCAGCAAATGCTCATTTAGTTGTTACCTCCACATGGCAACAATATTTGACATGGGGCCTTTATATTTTTGTTCAGTAATATCTATATGTAGTGCATTGAAATGTGTTGTGAACTGGGGCTTTAGAAATAAACTACATTGAATAAAACTGACCTCTGAGAGACAGAAGCAAAATGAGGGAGAGCAACATGTCTTTGGAGACCTTAGAGCCACACAGCAGATCAACAAGGTTCTTCCACTGCAGCAGGAGGAAATGATGTCATTGGATGAGCTGAACGTCAGTGGGCGGGGCCACTTCAACTCAGCCAATCAGAGAGATTTCTGCTTCCTCAGCAGCTTCTCTCTCTGATCTTTACTGCTTCATGTCTGTCTTCAGTCCAAAGACTCAACAACCAGTGGATTAACAGGGAGTGAGGCCCTCTAGTGGCCGCTGTGGAGAACTGCAGGTTTTAGTGGTTTAACAGGGAGTGAGGCCCTCTAGTGGCCGCTGTGGAGAACTGCAGGTTTTAGTGGTTTAACAGGGAGTGAGGCCCTCTAGTGGCCGCTGTGGAGAACTGCAGGTTTTAGTGGTTTAACAGGGAGTGAGGCCCTCTAGTGGCCGCTGTGGAGAACTGCAGGTTTTTGTACAGGGTTCTGGTGTTTCCTGTCACTGTGGGCTGCAGAGCGCAGTAATACACAGCAGAGTCTGTCACTGCAGCAGAGGAGATCATCATGGACATTTCTTCTTTGTTTCCTTTAAATGTCATCCTGTCCAGACTTTCTGCTCCACCTGAAGGTGAGTGAGACTTCAGGAACTCTGGTTGTTTTCCTGGATTTTGTCGATACCAGAATAAATAATAAGCTGAATCTTTGGTGTAGCTGCAGGTCAGATTAACAGAGCTGCCCTCTGAACTGAACTCCTCAATCTTCCCTGCAGTGAGTTGTTGACATTTTACACCTGAAGGAAGAAAAAAACTGATAAGTGAAGAATAACAAGGATCAGATTATTCTCTGAAAGACTCCAACCAACCTGATCCAGTGATCAGAACCAGCAGAGAGAATCCAGATGTGAGCAGAGACAGCATGTTGAGCAGAGTTAATGTTGGAGAGCTGAGCTGAAGGAGGAAGTTTGAGTCTCTTTAGAGTTCAGGACAGATCAGCTCCTCCTCTTCATCCTCTTCCTCACAGCTTCTGCTGCTTTCTGGTGGAAATATAAAATTATTTCAGAACATTAAATAAGATCTTAAATGTACTTTATTCTGGTGAAGGTAACAGTTTCTATATAAACAACCCAGAATTGTCTTGGTACTTTGTGCTGCTGTGTGTCTGTTGGTTTAATGAAGATGTTCCTCTTTTGACTGATTTTAGCTCGATGACTTTATGACGAATTTAATTTCTAATTTTAATTTCCAAATCTAAATTGTACCTTCATGGTCTGCATGATACATGTGGTTCCTGTTGTCCAAAGGATTTCACCTCAACATTGAAGGAAGTGGATGCAGAGGAGAGAATCATCCTCTGATCTGCTGAGGTCACCAAGGTCAGCTGAGCTAACCGGAAACATGTTCTGACCCAAAGCTTCAAATGTTCCCACCAGAGGTCCTTCTAGATCTTTTTGTTATCCGTCTTCTTGATATAAAAAACATTGGTCATGTACTATTTTTATCCACCAAATCATAATCATATTACTATCGTCTATTTAGCCGCATTTTATGCAATTTAGTTATTATTCACCATGAATCGAGATC
The DNA here is from genome assembly GCA_033032245.1 of Poecilia picta. Classification (NCBI taxonomy): domain Eukaryota; kingdom Metazoa; phylum Chordata; class Actinopteri; order Cyprinodontiformes; family Poeciliidae; genus Poecilia; species Poecilia picta. The sequence continues at coordinate 675,330 of CM065369.1, read as the reverse complement.
CTGTCACACATAAAGCATGTGAATGCATTTACATTTCTCTCCATGGTGACAACAACCACTGACTGTTGTCTCAATAACTTATAATGAATTAAATTAGGCGACTTCACTTAAATTAGCATCACTTCACCTGCTGGTGTCTGAACGCTCTGCTTCACAAATTCTTCCTGGTCGCATCTGCAGAGAAATCTGCATTAATTCATGCGTCATTGGATCTGTCTGATCAAACAGATCAATTGAACTCTGTGATGTTTTACCCTGTGTGGTCCAGTGGGCACTTTTATATGTTTTGCATGGATTTGCTTTTCTTCTCCGAAACGGACAGATGTTACATCTGCCGTGATCCTCCAGAGAGCCGCTTTCCTGGGTAACATGCACCAAGACTCCATTTGTTTAATCCACAGGGTGAGTTAAGTTTAATTCTTTGCAGAGCCGCATCTTCATCGGTTGAGCAGCGGACTGGGAAGGTTATGGTCTAATTAACTTCCGTAATTTATTTCCTCAAGATAAATTACCGACTCCTGTGTTTAGACTATAAATGGATTAAACAATGTTGCATTCACTACTTTGTTTACGTTGCTCCGTTGCTGGTGCTTCCATTTCCAACTTGGTGTTTCTAGATGTTACTTCCTATTTCTTTCTCAAAGTGACAGGATGCAGACAGCAGTAACCACCTGCTGATGCTGAATCGGTTCAGAGGTCCAGCCCGACTCACCAGATTATCCATGTCAGCCTCCCAGCAGGACCATCAGTGTTTCATCCTCACCACATCCACTAACCGATGTCCTTCATAGGTATTTTCTCAACCTACATAAAAGAACCACAGACAACATATATTAGGTTTCAACAAAGCTTCTGCTAAAGCAAGAAGATTCAGCGAACAGCTTCTCGCTGGGTGTTCTGTCGACCTTAAGCTCGTCATTTATTAGCAGGAAGGGACAGATAAAAAGGAACAACAAGTGTTGTCTCTGCACACAGGTCCTCTAGTCCTTTCTCATAAGAGCTAAATATCACAGGGAACATGAGATGGAGATAATCATGCTGCAGAGACATTTGGTGAGAATGGGTCAAACGTTTTCACACCGTAAAAACCTAAAACATCTAAATGAAAATGTGAATAGTAATATAAGATACTTAGGTAAGCGCGATAAATGTAAAACCACAAATATAAGAGTGACAACAAATAATAATTCAAACAGTCATTTTTCTTCCCAGAAAAACCTGAAGCCACGTCCCTCTCACACATTTGCCCTGTTTGTGTTTTCACCAAAGTTATTAAAGTGACTCCTGCTGGTCTTCATTGCTCTCTGCACCACAATCTCACCTCATCCTGTCGGGTAGCAAAGCCATTTATAAAAAAACAAAATGAATCTGAATGTTCTGGGTCCATTTGGCCCAAAATATCTACAGTCATATTTCTAAGTGTTGTCTGGAAGTAACAGAAGCTGAATTACAGAAACACGGATTGGAAAAGTTTGAACCATTTCAGTCTCTTCAGCTGCTCCAGTCATTTCATACCAAACACCAGATGATCCTGCAGTTTGTTTACAAGCAGAAACATGAAACTATGATCCCTCTGCAGAGTGGAGGATCATCGTTACTACAAATCACTGCAGCGCCTTAAGCTAGCAGACTGATGGTGAGACTGGGACCAGTGGGTCAACTAACTGGTTCCCCTGACTTCTTCCAGTTTGAACTGTTGGACAGAAAGCAGGTGGAGAAGCTGCTGCTTTTCAGGTTAGTTTGACTCCAGCAGCTGCATCTCATCTTAATGTAACCTGATGTATGAGGCCCTCTAGTGGCCGCTGTGGACAACTGCAGGTTTTAGTGGTTTAACAGGGAGTGAGGCCCTCTAGTGGCTGCTGTGGAGTACTGCAGGTTTTTGTACAGGGTTCTGGTGTTTCCTGTCACTGTGGGCTGCAGAGCGCAGTAATACACAGCAGAGTCTGACGGACGGAGATCCTGGATCGTCAAGTTGAAGGATTTTATGATGCTGTTGAGTTCAGCATCAAATCTGCTGCTGTTGAACTCTAGAGCTTTATCTTTCATTGATGACAGCTGCTTCAACATGTACTTTGGGAAACTGTTTTCTTCTTGTTTGTACCAGAACAAAGTATAACCTGAAAAACTGGTTTCAAAGGTACATCCCAGAATCCGAGTTTCTCCTGCAGCAGCAACAACGTGTCTCTCTGTCTGCTCCACTGAGTCTCCTTTACACTCTGGGGAAGAACAGAACATGCAGAGGAAGAGATGGATCAATAGAGATGATTGATTAAAGGAGAACAATCAGCAGCTTTCCAGATTCTCCTCCATGTAGAGGAAACATGTTGATCTTTGTATCTTACCAGAGAAAAGAGCAGCCAGAATAATCCACAGCCAATGTTCCATCTGTCCAACAAGGTTTAAACCAGCAGGAGAAGCAGCTGATGTTCAACATTCAGTCTGACTGTTGTTCTCTTCACAGCACCACTTCTTATTGACACAATGCTGGAACACAGAGCACAAGGAGACGCTGCCTGCTGGAGCAGGTCGCCCCCTGCTGGAGAAAAAATTTATTGGTTTTTTTCTCAAGACCTACATGAATGAAAGAACCACAGACAACGTATGAGTTTTCAACCAAACTTCTGCAGAGGGAGAAGACTCAGTGAACTGCTTCTCCAAGTCGCTCACCATGTGTTCTGCCAACCTTCGGTTTGTTTGTCTCTCTTATTAGCAGGGAAGATAAGGTGTGAACAGGAAGGGGGGGTCAGGGGGAGTGAAACTCACATTATTAAAATTAAAAATTAAATGTGAAAACATTTTAAAACATCTCAAACCTCGACATCATACAAGGATTCTCAAACCTCAGAGTTTTTGTATCTTACAAGGATTCAAGGCATTTCAAAGTGCTTTTCACACTTTGAAATAAAAATAAAACAGAATAAGACGGAGTTTGAAAAAGATTTAAATAGATAAAATCATTATTAAAAGTAAAAAGAAAGAATAAAAACATTCAGTTTATTCATAAGCAACTCTAAACAGCATGGTTTTAATTTGAGATTTAAAGGCACTCAGTGTTTCAGCTGTTTTGCAGTGCTCTGGAAGTTTGTTCCAAATCTGTGGTGCGTAGAAGCTGAAAGCTGCTTCTCCTCGTTTCGTTCTGGTTCTGGGGATGCAGAGCAGAACCAGAACCAGAAGACCTGAGGGGTCTAGACGGTTGGTACAGCAATAGCAGATCTTTAAGGTATTGTGGTGCTAAACCGTTCAGTGATTTATAAGCCAACAACAGAATTTTAAAGTCTGTTCTTTGAGCTACAGGGAGCCAGTGTAGAGACTTTAAAACTGGTGTTATGTCTCTATTTTCCTGGTTTTAGTCAGAACAGCAGCAGCAGCTTCTGGATCAGCTGCAGCTGTTTGATTGATTTATTAGTCAGACCTGTGAAGACGCTGCTGCAGGAATCAATGCGGCTAAAGATAAACACATGGATGAGTTTCTTTAGATCTCGCTGAGACATTAGTCCTGTAATCCTGGAGATGTTCTTCAGATGATTGAAGGCCGACTTTGTGACTGTCTTTATGTGGCTCTCAAGGTTCAGGTCAGAGGTCATCACTACTCCCAGGTTTCGGGCTGATTGCTGGTTTGTAGTTGTAGTAACTGAAGCTGCGCATTGACTCTGGTTCGTTCCTCTTTCAGTCCAAAGATAATAACTTCAGTTTTGTTTCTGTTCAGCTGGAGAAAGTTTTGACACATCCACACATTGATCTGTTCTAAGCATCTGTTCAGTGATTGGATGGGTTCAGAGTCACCTGGTGACATTGTGATGTAGAGCTGTGTGTCATCGGCATAATTGTGGTAGCTGATCTTATTTCCTGTTATAACTTCAGCCAGTGGGAGCATATAAATATTGAAGAGAAGGGGTCCCAGGATTGAACCTTGGGGTACCCCACATGTGACCTTTGACCTCTCCAATGAAAGATTTCCGATGGAAACAAAGAAGTCCCTGTTCTTTATGTAGGATTCAAACCAGTGGAGCACCAGACCGGAGAGTCCAATCCAAGTCTCCAGTCGATTCAGTAAAACTTCGTGGTCAACAGTGTCTAAAGCTGCACTGAGGTCCAACAGAACCAGCACTGTGGTTCTCCCACAGTCTGTATTTATATGGATGTCATTGAACACTTTGACTAGGCCAGTCTCTGTGCTGTGGTGAGCACAAAAACCAGACTGGAAAGAGTCAAAGCGATTCATTATTGTTAGGAAGTTATTTAGTTGTTTAAAAACTGTTTTTTCAATAATTTTGCTGATGAATGGTAGGTTGGAGATCGGCCTGTAATTCTGCAGTAGTGATTTGTCCAGATTGTTCTTTTTTATTAGCGGTTTAATAACTGCTGTCTTCAAAGCCTGGGGGAAAACACCTGAAGACAGCAATGAGTTACTATTTGGATCAAATCATTAGCAATGACAGGTAGGACTTTCTTAAAGAAATGTGTGGGTAGCACATCCAGACAGCAGGAACCGGAGCTTAATTGACTTATGATTTCTTCTAAGGTTTTATAGTTAAGTAGTTGGAAATGGGTCATTGTTCCTGCATTTGTTTTGTTTGGGCACAGCAGTGGTACTGGCTTTGGAGTGGATGTGCAGATTAATCCTCTGATCTTTTGGATTTTTTCTGAAAAGAAACTGGAAAACTTGTTGCAGGCAGCATTAGATTGAAGTTCAGGTGGTAACGTCATCGGAGGATTTGTTAGCCTGTCAACAGTAGCAAATAAAGCTCGAGCATTATTAATGTTTTTGTTTATGACATCTGCAAAGAAAGCTTCTCTTGCATGTTTTAGTGTTGTATGGTAGTGCCGTAATCTTTCGTTGTAGATGTCATAGTAGACGTGAAGTTGTGCTTTACGCCATCTCCGTTTGGCCCTACGGCAGAGTTGTCTTGCAGATTGAACTGTTTGTGCATTTCTCCATGGAGATTCTTCCTACCAGTCACAACCTTCACTTTAATGGGGGCAATGTAATCAATGATATCTGAAAGTTTGCACTGAAAATCATCTACCAACTTATCTACGTCATTATGGCTTAAGGGTGAGGAAGAAGAGTAGATTTGATTGAATGTTTCTGCTGTGTTTTCTGTGAAAGTACGTTTTGTGATAGCGGCTGTTTGTCCAAGTATGTTAGCAGATAAAGAACCGTCAAAAATAACAGCAAAGTGGTCCAACAGGGCGACATCAGTTACAGAGACATTGGAAATATTCACACCCTTACTGATAACCAGGTCCAGTGTGTGTCCATGAGTGTGTGTTGCTTGTTTGACATGTTGTGTTAAACCAAAACTCTAATATATTACAAAGCTTTTTAGCCCCTCGGTCTTGGGGGTTGTCAACATGGATGTTAAAATCACCGACAACTATTAAACAATCGTAATCAATACATATGAGAGATAGAAGCTCATTCAGGTCCGTAAAGAAATTTTCCACATATGTTGGACTTTTGTATAAAGTTAGGATTAAGGTTCGTTTGTGGCCTTTTACCTCGATTGCAAGATACTCAAAAGACATAAACTGACCCAGAGAGATTTTGCTACAGTTCATGGTACCTTAAATATTGAAGCCACGCCTCCTCCTTTTCTGAGTTTTCTATTTTCACTTAAAAAGTTGTAAGTAGGAGGCGTTGATTCAATTAGTACAATTGCTTCATTAATGTCATTCAGCCATGTTTCTGTCAGAAATAAAAAATCAATATTATGCTCAATGATGAAGTCATTGATTAATAAAGCTTTAGCACAGAGAGACCTAGTATTTAAAAGAGCCAGTTTAAGTGGCCTAGAGACTGGGATTACTTTGATCTTAGGTTCCTTCAGGCAGGTGATTATTCTGAGATTAGAATGAAGACAGCCGTTTTTTGTGTTTCTGTTTTTTATATCTTGTCTTGAAGTGATCCGGACAGGTATTGTCCTGCTATTCAGTGGCAGGGGAACAGACGCATTGTGGGGGAAAACTGGTGTAAAGATAATATCTGGACCCCGGTCTCAGACCTCAGAAACTGTATCCTCAGCTATGTGGCGATCCTGTTGATCCATGCTGTTGTGCTGGGAGGAAGAGGAGTCCGTCCGTCTTCCTCTCTGACCCGGATCATCTACCAGCACCTGCAAGCGGTTCAGGTGCTGCCCGGTTCTCTTTAGTGATTGACTGAGGAGTAAAGGAGAAGGGAGGGGGGGAGGTGTTGGGACGGGGGAAGGAGCAGGGGAACCAGTCGATCTGTCCATAGTTGATGTTTTCTCATTTTGTTTAGGAACACTGCGGTCTTGATAAGCAGAGGCTTCCATCCTAGTCAGGCGTCCTTCAGCCTGTTCTTCTGAAGCAGTGGTCACATCATTGTTCTTGTTGATAAAATGATAAATGTTTGCAGTGAGCAGCCTTGTCCCATCTTTGTTGAGATTGCGTCCGTCTCTTCCAAAGAGGTGAAAACGCTGCCAGTAGATCCAGAGGTTATCGATGTAGGTCACTGAGCTGGCAGAGCAGGTTTTAATCAGCCATTTGTTTATCATGAGCAGCCTTGAATGTTTTTCGTCTCCCCATAGTGGCAGTGGTATTGGACCACTGAGAAATAATTTCATGTTTAATTTTCCCAAAGCGTCCAGAAGAATATTAAAGTCTTTTTTCAGAATCTCAGATTTTTCCTTTGCCAGATCGTTGGCTCCAACATGCACGACCAAACTCTCCATGTTTGGCTGATCAGTGATTAGAGAGAGTCAAATCGGATACAGTGTCACCAAGAAAAGAAACCACTCTCGTTTTCTTCGGATTGCAAACATGACCGATACCATTAACTGTCTCATTTCCAACAATAAGCACTCTTGGCATACCTTTCGTTTTCCTGGTGGTCGCTTTGTTCTTCTGAGCTTTCTGCGGTAGAGGCGTTGGTTTAGCCTCATTGTTGATGTTTGAAGTTGGGTTTTCACTCAGAGGCTCGCGCTGAAGTGCAGAAAATCTGTTTTTCAGTGGGATTCCCACGGAGTCGGAATGTTTTGGGGCTTGAGCTGGTCGCGTTGTCCTTGGTGGCGGGGTCAGTGGAGCCGTTTTGGCTCTGGCTGCTTGTTTGCTATTCTTTGGCAGAGCAGGTGTTGAAGTCAAGGGTGTGTTTCGGGTCAGAGCCACACTGATTCGTCCAGGTGAAGGTTCTCCCTGTTAGTCGTCTCATAGGATCCGTAGTGTGAGACCTTTGTTTCGGCCTGGCGCCTTGAGCGATCCAGGGTGAGCTGCTTGTTGCGGGGTGTACGACCTCTCCGCTGATTTGAGGAAGAGTTGTTTCATTTCCACAGGTAGTGTTGATCTCAAAGTTCACCTCCAGTCGTTGAATCTTCTTTTCTAAAAACTGAAGTAGTTGTAGAATGTCCTTGGAGTCGAACTGGGTCATTTTGCCCTAGTTCAACTTGGAAGTGAGGAAAAGTAAAATAAAAATAATAGTGAGAGTCTCCCAGTCCTTGGGTTTGAAGTAATCCAGTTATGATGTTGATCATGTAAATATTCTGACTTTTAAAAATAAAAGTTGTAGCTTTAAAAATAATTCACAGGCAAAGTTATCAGTAAGGACGGGAGAGAGCAGGATGAGCTGCTCCTCCTTCAGCTGCCAGAAGTCAGTCTGTCTGAATTCACAGTAGGATGTGAATTCAGACAGACTGAGACACAGAAACTAAATTAACACAGACAGGTTTTACAGCTCAGGATCATCCCAGGAAGATCTAAGTCACCATCTGTAAAAACATCCTTGATTAAGGAAGATTTAATTGTCTCCACAGTTTCAAAAATTTTGAACACTAAACCTCTAGATAGAAAAACCAGTAAAATTACAAATGTAAGAATGATAACAAGCATAATATTTCTAACAAAAATAGTTTCTTCACATTGACAGGAGGAGCAGCTCTGGCTGATTTGCTGCAGTTAATGTCAGAAGCACAGGGCCAGCCAAAGGCAAAGCAAACTAAGCAGCCGCTTAGGGCCACTAAGGGGCCCGTCAGTAGAAATGTTTTTTTTTTTAGTAATTGCTGTCACAATGGTATCAAAAACACAATTTCACTATGAAGTGATGTGTTTTTACAACAATATATATTTGATGACGCAAGTAGAAAGCATTATTTTATCAATAGAACAAAAAATGCTGCTGGGGGCCCCCTGGTGGCTGCGGTAGGTATCGAACACTTCGCTGATTAACATGAGCTGCAATGAGCATCCAAACATCCGGTCAGAAATGAAGTTAGCAAAACGATCTCAGATGGCACAGAATGACTGAAACAACATGGAATCAATGTCAGGCAGAGACATTAAATCAACGTTGAAAGTGGTTGGTGATTTGTATGTTGAATCAACGCTAAGGTTTCAACCATACCTGGCATATCAAGATTGATTCAACCATCATCCGAATGTGGATCTACATGCAGATTTGGGTTGATTTTATATTGAATGAAAGCAAAGGATTTATGTACATTTCTAGGTCTCATAGGTCTACATAATGTCACTAAAAGTCTCTTCACTGATGTGAAACACTATATTATTGGCAGATGATGGGTAAACTGTACAAAAGTTTAAAAATGACAACATAGGTTTGATATAACATTTTATTTAAGAAAAAGAGGACAAATAGTTTTACATTTTTGACTCCTTTTTGATGTCAGAACAACAGTCAGTTGTCCACAGTAGAACAGAGTCCATGAGGTTGAGCTTTGTACTGTATGAACCAGTGAGACAGAACAAGTTGTGGTAACTCCAGTTAGACTCTGGTTGGTGCCACTTTGGTTCCTCATGTTATCCTCTAATTCTGATGTGTAATGAAGCCACTTTGACAGTTTTACTGCCGTCCTCAAGAGTCAGCTTTCAGTCAAACTGCAGAGCAGCAGCTGAAAAACACAAGGATAAAAGTGAGGATGGTGCCAGTTAGAAAGATGATAAACATTTGAAAAGATTAAACAGACATTGAAAGATTAAATCGTTTACTGGTTATAGGTCTGAGAACAAATACTAACCATATAGTTCATCATGTTTACTCACTGTTAAGTTAATTTTATCTTAATCTTTCATTAATATTCATCTTAATGTTTACGAATACAACATTTACCTATCAAGCTGCAGTCTAGTGCTGTTTTTCAGAAAACCTAAAGATAAATCTTAGGGAGGATCAGGGTTTATTTAACACACCAGAGCTAAATAAATAAAGCAAAAGTGATTTATACTGTAGTTGGAAAAAAAATTATTTACACAGAATAAACTTCCATCAAATAGCTGGTTTTATCTTCCATCAACTACAAATATGTACAAATAAGTTTATTACATTCCTTAAAAAGTGTCTATATGCTGATAAAGATCCCACACCAGTAATAATAGTTCAGTTTAACCAGTTACCAACGCAAGAATCAACAGACTGAATCAGTCATTAGCAGGTTTAGTTCAGTGTTTCACCTGCCTTACATGTTTTAAGTGTTTCCATACTGCCTCACCTGGATTTAATTTGTAGATGATTAACAACCTTCTGCTCTTCTTGATGGCTGCAGACAGTCATGCAATCATCTAAGCCAGTTGTTCTGGAACAGAGGCACATCTAAGCACATCCCTATGAACATCGTAATAACAAATAAAAAACAAATGATTACTATCACAACAATTTAAAACTCACCTGGATCAGCCAGCCTTACACTTCCTTATCCACTACATGCTCTCTCAGACCAAACAACAGGACCCGCCCATTTTAAAAACTCAAATCCCACAAAATCTCACAGGATTTCATACTTAGGCCTGGAGTGGTGGGTAGGATGAAAATACAAAAGGAGACATGACTGCAATTATTAAAAATATCTCATTTACCCCCAAATAACCAGGATTACTATAGGCACAAAACAATTCTCTTATTTTTCAATAGACACATTTAAGATCAAAGTAATATTGAAAAACTTACCATAAAACTGTTCAGAGGAGAATTCAATTCAGAAGCTGGTTGCAAACAAGCCAGCAGCAAAGTGGCTGTTTGGGACAAACCACTAGTGTAAAAAGGGGGAGTCGGAGTGTACAACTCCTAGTAGAGACTTGTAGATGTTTTTGTGTCAACACATCATGTACACTCAGCAATAATATTTACAGAGAAGAAAATATAAATAAAGGAATCACAATCCACTGTTCTCAACATGTAGGATGTAATTTGAAACATGATTAACCCCCACCAAGTAATAAAATGTTCTGACTCAGAGCTCAGAACATGGGCGAGGGAAGAAGGGATGAGAGGGGGTAAAAAGGGGAAGGCTGGGAGGAGCAGGTGGGTGGGGGGAGGCTTGGGAGGGAGTAGGGGGAGATGCAACAAACTGCCCAGTGTGTCATTGGTGGCTGGAGGGAGAGGGGTTGTGCGCTTGAATGGCCGATGGTGGTGGAGTGGTGTGAAAAAAGCTAACAATGATTGAACATTTAGATCACAAGTCTTTTCCCAAACCTTCTCCTCAATCAAACTGACCACGTGTTTTCAGTTCAGCAAAACCCCGTTAATCAGTCATCAATTAAAATCCTGTGTGCTGAATTAGGGAAATGCCTAAAACTTGCTGGTCCTGGTGGATCAGTGTTGAAACACACTGGATTCGATGTTGGCATTTCAATCAATGGATATCGACAATAAATCAACATTGATTCAATGACATATTTTCAACATTAGTTAGAATTTAATGGTTTTTGATGGGTGATCCATCTTCTGTCGTTGACCTCAATTATAAATTCAACCTGTCTTTGTAGTCCTTGGAGCCACACAGCAGATCAACAAGATTCTTCCACTGCAGAAGGAGGAAATGATGTCATTGGATGAGCTGAAGTCAGTGGGCGGGGCCACTTCAACTCAACCAGTCAGAGTTTTCTGCTTCCCCAGCAGCTTCTGTCTCTGATCTTTACTGCTTCATGTCTCTGTTGTCTTCAGTCCAAAGACTCAACAACCAGTGGATTAACAGGAGTGAGGCCCTCTAGTGGCCGCTGTGGAGAACTGCAGGTTTTAGTGGTTTAACAGGGAGTGAGGCCCTTAGTGGCCGCTGTGGAGAACTGCAGGTTTTAGTGGTTTTAAACAGGGAGTGAGGCCTCTAGTGGCCGCTGTGGAGACTGCAGGTTTTTGTACAGGGTTCTGGTGTTTCCTGTCACTGTGGGCTGCACAGCGCAGTAATACACAGCAGAGTCTGTCACTGCAGCAGAGGAGATCAGCAGATCCATCTGGGTTTTATCATCATTCACTCTAATGGAGAAACTATGAAGCGCTTGAGATATTTGTGTTCCTTTTCCTGTGTGTGAGATCAGAAACTCTGGATTTTTTCCAGGATATTGTCGATACCAGTAAAAATAATCACTTCCAGTAGCTTGTTTGGAGTAAGTGTATGACAGAGTAACGTTGCTGTTTTCTACAGCAAACTCTTCTTTCTGAAGCTCAGTGAGTTGTTGGCATCCGACTCCTAGAAGAGAAATCTGTTAGTTTCAGTTTCTGGAAATTAATTCACATTAATAAAACTTTGAAAATGTGTTTTTTTGAAAAACAGAAACAGTTTTACCTGTTAGCAGGGAGGTGATGAGCAGAGACAGACCATAATAGTCCATGTTGAGCAGAGTTAATGTTGGAGAGTTGAACTGAACTGAAGGAGGAAGTTTGAGTCTCTTAGAGATCAGGAGCAGATCAGCTCCTCCTCTTCCTCCTGGTTAACAGACTCTCAGCTTCAGCTACTTTCTGATGGACTTTAGTCAATGGCAATGGTGTGAGTTTCCATGACAACACATCATCATCAGGCTGCACTAGCTCATCTCAGGACCTCCTGCTGTTTGCTTATCACTGTGGAGATGGAGACTCCATCTTAACCTGATTCATGAACCCATTTAACACGATTCAGACTCAGCAAAGACTCAGGTGGAGCCTCAACCCTCACCTGGATCCATGACACCTGATGACAGACCACAGATGGAGACTGGAGGACTGAGCGTCCAACCAGGTGGTCAGTAACAGGTAGAGACTGGAGACTGAGCGTCCAACCAGTGGTCAGTAACAGGTAGAGACTGAAGACTGAGCGTCCAACCAGGTGGTCAGTAACAGGTAGAGACTGAAGGACTGATCGTCCAACCAGGTGGTCAGTAACAGGTGGAGACTCTGAACCATCAGAACCACCAGAACCTAAAGAGGCTCAACAGCCTGACTAAGAAGGCTGGTTCTGTTCTGGTTCTGGTTCTGATTCTGTTCTGGTTCTGGTTCTGGTTCTGACTGTGGAATCTCTGGAGATGATGACACAAGAATGATTCTTCATAAAATCAAGAAGACTTTGGCCAACCCCGAGCATCTTCAGTCAGAGGCTTCTTCAGACTCACTGTAACACAGACGGTTACAGGAGATCTTTCCTGCCAACAGCATCTTCAGTAACTAAAGAATCTAAATTAATGATTTACAACATTTAATTTTCCTTTGGGATTAATAAAGTTGTTTTGAATGTGAATATTGAGATCAATTGTTTGAGATTACTGAAGGGTTCTGAAGATGGAGGAAGTTGATCTGGGCCGACTGCAAGCCGAAGGACTGAACCTTTGACCTCCGGGGCTTTTGGATTAGTGGCTACAATGAAATGCCCCTGGACTCAACTGTGCAACAGTAGAGCAAAAGTGGGTCTGCAGCATATGCAACGCATAGGCAGCACCAGAGGGGCCGCCAAAACCCCGTCTGGAGGGGGCGACGCGCCGATGATGTTTTCCTATTCACTTCAGCGCCTTTCGTTCCTTCACCTCACGCACATAACGAGGTAAATGTAGCGAGTTTTTCCCTCACATATCTTCTACGGGGTTTTGTGGGTTCACTCTTGAGGCTGCGGGCCCACCTTCATTGGTTCCCTGCCCGCATTTAGGTACCTCAAAGGGTTTGCACTCTCACTCGAGATCAGTGACCACCTTGAGGAACAGGAACTATCTTTTTATGGTTGGTGTATGGTGCTAGCGGTTCGCTCCCGGGCGCCATCTTGTGGTGTGTATGTGCTGTGTGTGCACAGCACATACAAATACCCCCCTGCACTCACTGGAATATGCCAGCCATATTCACCGGAATATGGCTGGCATATTCCGGTGAGTGCAGGGGGGTTCCGGTGAGTGCAGGGGGGTTGTTGAGCAAGTGAGCGCTGCTCCTTCACCCCGACGTTCCTTCCCTTGGGGGAATGGGGGGGCCGCCGATTTACTTTGTCTTATCCACCTGAATAATGTGTAGTTGCGCCACTGCTGAATGGACCGTCTTCATCTCCACTGCAGCAAACAGGAAGTTCTTTTTATAGATTACAGTCACTAAAAGGTTGCATTGTGCCCTTGTTTATATTTTTAATAGTGTAATTCTGTAAAGACTAAATATGTCTGGTGGTCCAGCTCTTATTTACATATCTTGCTAAATTGGAGGTTTGAATATTGCAATAGTTTCCTATAACAAATCAGACTTGCAGAAAGAAATTGCTAATACAATATCTTACATACGCATAGTTGTATGCTCTATATAGAGATTCTCCTTAACTTTGATCGTATACGTCACAATTTTGTTTATTAGACTCTGAAAGTTGTTTAATATTCTGTCCTAGAAGGCGGTTAGATGGGCCCCTTTTTATCTGAGCACCTGGCCCTTTAGTGGTCTCTGTACGGCCCTGGTTTCACACCGAGGTCAGTTAAACTTTAAGCTTTCCATCAGATTTAATTTTTTCAGCGTAGAGCTGGCATGTCCAGCATAGCTGCCTGCTGTTGATGCAAAGCCGTCACATTGAAACCCAAAGTTGGCCTTAAACATTCACAACCTTTGACCTCTAAATGGCCGTCTGGTTGATTTTTCCTCACTAGGAAGTTCAAAAATACAAAGTGCGTTGTAGTAAACTGACTCCTACAATAAATGTTTCCTTATAACAATGAACATAGTGCAGGTGGCGCCATGATCCCAGTTACTGTAAAGTAAGACACAGTGAGTTAGCCATGGAGCTAGACACACAGTAAATAAGTAAAGTACAGGCATATATTTGTTTTCTCCTCTCTTCGGACGTCAACATGAAAGGTTACATTTCTACACTTTAATAGTTTTCTAAAATGGATTTTCAATTGAAGCGGTAGATGATAACTAAAGGAAAACCAACACGGAGCTGAACGTTTTACTTCAAGACAGATTGATTTTCAAACTGAGTAGAAAAGACATGCCGAGGATAAACTTGACTTTGGATGAACGGATATTTTTGTTCAGAATTAGCAGTGCATGGATTTCATTGATATGTAAAGGTAAGACAGCAATAAGATGTTTTTGTTTAGTTTTTTTAATTAAATGTGTGTTTTGTGGGCTACAGTTAATGTTTAAATAATTCAGTAAAGTGGAAGTGGTAGCTAATCTAGTTTTTTGGTGTTAAATCCTAAAACATGAAGATGATTGTTGTCAGTTGCTATGGAAACGAGTCTGTGTGGCTTGGCGAATACATATCACTTTGCTGTGGATCATGGCACAAAAAAACCCTGCATTTTTAAGTTTCACTGAGTCTCCAGAAATCCTTTTCATGGCATATGTAGGTAACCAGCTTCTCCATACGGTGATGATCTGAAGTGACACATATATAAATCAAAATTAATGGGGGTACATCAATTTCTTATAATTTCTGCAACAGTTATAAATCATCATATTTTTTTATAAAGTCTCAAAACTCATGGATTTGAATGTCAGTGAGCCGCTCTAGATTCCCCTGTGGAGAATTCTGCAGTTTAGTTCAACAAAACTCTATTGGTCCTTCGTCAAAGTACTAAAGTTCAGTGGTTTAACAGGGAGTGAGGCCCTCTAGTGGCCGCTGTGGAGAACTGCAGGTTTTAGTGGATTAACAGGGAGTGAGACGCTCTAGTGGCCGCTGTGGAGACTGCAGGTTTTAGTGGATTAACAGGGAGTGAGGACGCTCTAGTGGCCGCTGTGGAGAACTGCAGGTTTTAGTGGATTAACAGGGAGTGAGGCCCTCTAGTGGCTGCTGTGGAGAACTGCAGGTTTTTGTACAGGGATCTGGTGTTTCCTGTCACTGTGGGCCTCAGAGCGCAGTAATACACAGCAGAGTCTGACGGACTGAGATCCTTGATCGTCAGATTAAATGAGGTTTTCTCATGTTGAGCATCAAATTTATCTTTCTTGAATCCTGGAGCATTATCTCCTCCTCCTGAGAATCGCTTTAGAATGTAATTTGGATAACTATTTCCTTCTAGCTTATACCAGAACAATGTCGCAGCATAGCTGGTCTGATAGGAACATCCCAGAATCCGAGTTTCTCCTGCAGCAGCAACAACTTGTCTCTCTGTCTGCTCCACTGAGTCTCCTTTACACTCTGGGGAAGAACAGAACATGCAGAGGAAGAGATGGATCAATAGAGATGATTGATTAAAGGAGAACAATCAGCAGCTTTCCAGATTCTCCTCCATGTAGAGGAAACATGTTGATCTTTGTATCTTACCAGAGAAAAGAGCAGCCAGAATAATCCACAGCCAATGTTCCATCTGTCCAACAAGGTTTAAACCAGCAGGAGAAGCAGCTGATGTTCAACATTCAGTCTGACTGTTGTTCTCTTCACAGCACCACTTCTTATTGACACAATGCTGGAACACAGAGCACAAGGAGACGCCGCCTGCTGGAGCAGGTCGCCCCCTGCTGGAGAGGAAATTGATTGATTTTTTTCTCAAGACCTACATGAAAGAAGAAGCACAGACAACGTATTTGAGTTTTCAACCAAACTTCTGCAGAGGGAGAAGACACAGTGAACTGCTTCTCCAAGTCGCTCACCATGTGTTCTGAAACCCTTCAGTTTGTTTGTCTCTTTTATTAGTGTTAGAGATTTTTTGGTATTATCATTTTGTTATTGCTTTATATTCAGTCTAATCAACAATAGATTGTGATTTTCAGTTTAAAGTGTTCTCTTTCTTCTGTGTGTATGAACAGACCTGAAGGCCACGTCTGCCTGTTCATCTTCATGTGAAACAGTTAACTGTGTGTTTCCCAGACCCTAAATTACGCTTCCACAGGTGTCTGCTTATCAACCGGAATACTCCCTATTGTAGAAACTGCCTGTGTGCAGTAATAAATATTGTCTATACTGTCTTTCTTTCCTGGCTATCCTCCCAGTTTGTGCTTGATAATAAAAGACAAGCTGTAACGAAAGGTTTTTCAGAACGCTCAGTGAACGGCTTGAGGAGCCGTTTGTTGAGTCTTCTCCTTTTGCAAAATCTTTGTCATAATAATTCACATGCGTTTCTGTGCTTATTTTAAATGAAGGTTCGAGAAAATACCCATCAATTAGCAGGGAAGAAAACCCACATTATATCTTCACAGTAGGATGTGAATTCAGACAGACAGAGGGGAGACACATAAACTAAATTAACATAGAGATGTTTTACAGCTCAGGATCATCCCAGGAAGATCTAAGTCACCATCTGTAAAAACATCCTTGATTAAGGAACATTTAATTGTCTGCACAGTTTCAACAATTTTGAACACTAAACCTCTAGATAGAAAAACCAGTAAAATTACAAATGTAAGATTGATAAGCATAATATTTCTAACATAAATATTTTCTTCACATTGACGAGAGGAACAGCTCTTGCTGATTTGCTGCAGTTAGTGTCAGAAGCACAGGGCCGGCCAAAGGCAAAGCAAACTAAGCAGCCGCTTAGGGCCACTAAGGGGCCCGTCAGTAGAGATGGGGTTTTTTACTAATTTCTTTCATCCATCCATCCATCCATCCACATCCACCAGCTTCAGAAGGGAGGCCCAGACTTCCCTCTCCCCAGCCACTTCTTTCAGCTCCTCCGGGGGAACCCCAAGGCGTTCCCAGGCCAGCCGAGAGACATAGTCCCTCCAGCGTGTCCTGGGTCTTCCTCGGGGCCTCCTCCCGGTGGGATGTGCCCGGAACACCTCACATGGAGGCGTCTAGGAAGCATCCTGACCAGATGCCCGAGCCTCAACTGGCTCCTCTCGACGTGGAGGAGCAGCGGCTCTACTTTGAGTCCCTCCCGGATGACCGAGCTTCTCACCCTATCTCTAAGTTAGAGCCTGGCCACCCTGCGGAGGAAACCCATTTCGGCCGCTTGTATCCGTGATCTCGTTCTTTCGGTCATGACCCAAAGCTCATGACCATAGATGAGGGTGGGAACGTAGATCGACCGGTAAATCGAGAGCTTCGCTTTTTGACTCAGCTCTCTCTTCACCACGACGGACCGGTACAGCGCCGCTTCACGGCAGATGCCGCCCCAATCCGCCTGTCGATCTCCCGCTCCCTTCTTCCCTCATCCGTGAACAAGATCCCCAGATACTTAAACTCCTCCACTTGAGGCAGGACGACCCCCCTGACCCGGAGAAGGCACTCTACCCTTTTCCGGCTCAAGACCATGGCCTTGGATTTGGAGGCACTGAGCCTCATCCCGGCCACTTCACACTCGGCCATAAACCGTTTCAGCGAGAGCCGCAGATCACGATCTGATGAAGCCATCAGGACCACATCATCCACAAAAAGCAGAGATGCGATCCTAAGGCCACCAAAACGGATCCCCTCAACACCTCGGCTGCGCCTAGAAATTCTGTCCATGAAAGTAATGAACAGAATCGGTGACAAAGGGCAGCAGCCTTGGCGGAGTCCAACTCTCACCGGAAATGAGCCCGACTTACTGCCGGCAATGCGAACCAGACTCTGACACCGGTCATACAGGGACCTGACAGCCCGTATCAAAGGGCCCGGTACCCCATACTCCCGGAGAACCACCACAAGGCCCCCCGAGGGACACGGTCGAACGCCTTCTCCAAGTCCACAAAACACATGTAGACTGGTTGGGCGAACTCCCAGAACCCTCCAGGACCTGCTGAGGGTGTAGAGCTGGTCCAGTGTTCCAGAACCAGAACCACACTGCTCTTCCTGAATCCGAGGTTCGACTATCCGACGGACCCTCCTCTCCAGGACCCCTGAATAGACCTTTACCAGGGAGGCTTAAGAGTGTGACCCCTCTGTAATTGGAGCTCACCCTCCGGTCCCCCTTTTTAAATAGGGGGACCACCACCCCGGTCTGCCAATCCAGAGGAACTGCCCCCGATGTCCATGAGATATTGCAGAGTCATGTGAGCCAACACAACCCTACAACATCCAGAGCCTTAAGGAACTCCGGGCGGATCTCATCCACCCCTGGGGCTTGAGGCCACCGAGTAGTTTTTTGACCACCTCGGCGACCTCGTCCCCAGAGATTGGAGAGCCCAACCCAGAGTCCAAAGGCTCAGCTTCCTCAACAGAAGGCATGTTGGTGGGATTGAGGAGGTCTTCGAAGTATTCCGCCCACCGACCCACAACGTCCCGAGTCGAGGTCAGCAGCACACCATCCCCACTATAAACAGTGTTGGTGCTGCACTGCTTCCCCCTCCTGAGACGCCGGATGGTGGACCAGAATCGCCTCGAAGCCGTAAGGAAGTCTTTCTCCATGGCCTCTCCAAACCCCTCCCACGCCCGAGTTTTGGCTTCAGTGACCCGAGCCGCATGCGGCTTCGCCCGCCGGTACCCATCAGCTGCTTCTGGAGTCCCACAGGCCAAAAAGACACCATAAGACTCCTTCTTCAGCTTGACAGCATCCCTCACCAAAGGTGTCCACCAACGGGTTCGGGGGTTGCCGCCGCGACAGGCACCAACGACCTTGCGGCCACAGCTCCGATAAGCCGCCTCGGCGATGGAAGCACGGAACATGGTCCACTCAGACTCAATGTCCCCCACCTCCCCCGGAACGTGTTCGAAGTTCTGCCGGAGGTGGGAGTTGAAGCTCCGTCTCACAGGGGACTCCGCCAGACGTTCCCAGCAGACCCTCACTACACGTTTGGGCTGCCAGGTCTGACCGGCTTCCTCCCCCACCACCGGAGCCAACACACCACCAGGTAGTGGTCAGTGGACAGCTCCGCCCCTCTCTTCACCCGAGTGTCCAAGACATACGGCCGCAGATCCGATGAAACGACGACAAAATCGATCATCGAACTGCGGCCTAGGGTGTCCTGGTGCCAAGTGCACGTATGGACACCCTTATGCTTGAACATGGTGTTCGTGATGGACAAACCGTGACGAGCACAGAAGTCCAACAACAGAACACGACTCGAGTTCAGATCAGGGGGGCCGTTCCTCCCAACCACGCCCCTCCAGGTCTCACTGTCATTGCCCACGTGAGCGTTGAAGTCCCCCAGCAGAACAAGGGAGTCCCCAGGAGGGGCACTCTCCAGTACCCCCTCTAAGGACTCCAAGAAGGGTGGGTAATCTGAACTGTTGTTCGGCCCGTAAGCACAGACAACAGTCAGAACCCGTCCCCTCACCCGTAGGCGGAGGGAGGCGACCCTCTCGTTCACCGGGGTAAACCCCAACGTGCAGGCGCCAAGATGGGGGGCAACAAGTATGCCCACTCCTGCCCGGCGCCTCTCGCCGTGGGCAACTCCAGAGTGGAAGTACGTCCAGCCCGTCTCAAGGAGACGGTTCCAGAACCAGAGCCATGCGTCGAGGTGAGGCCGACTATTTCTAGCCAAAACCTCTCAGCCTCTCAACCAGCTCCGGTCCTTCCCCACCAGAGAGGAGACGTTCCACGTCCCAAGAGCTTCTGCAGCCGAGGATCAGACTGCCAGGGTCCCCTCCCTCGGCCGCCGCCCGTAACACACAGCACCCGACCCCTTTGGCCCCTCCGACAGGTGGTGAGCCCATTGGAAGGGGAACCACGTCTCCTCTTCGGGCTGAGCCCGGCCGGCTCCGTGGTTAAAAGCCCGGCCACCAGGCGCTCGCCATCGTACCCCACCTCCAGGCCTGGCTCCAGAGTGGGACCCCGGTGACCCGCGTCCGGGCGAGGAAACGCCAAATTCAAAGTTTGTGTCCATCATAAAGGGTCTTTCTTTCACTATGATATAAAAAACACAATTTCACTATGAAGTGATTTTTTTACAATAATATATATTTGATGATGTAAGTAGAAAGTATTATTTTATCAATAGAACAAAAAAAGCTGCTGGGGGCCCCCTGGTGGCCGCAGTAGGTATTGAACACTTCGCTGATTAACATGAGCTTCAATGAACATCCAAACATCCGGTCAGAAGTGAAGTTAGCAAAACAATCCCAGATGGCACAGAATGACTGAAACAACATGGAATCAATGTCAGGCAGAGACATTGAATCAACGTTGAAAGTCGTTGGTGACTTGTATGTTGAATCAATGTTAAGGTTTCAACCATAACTGACAATCTTGATTCAACCATCATCTGAATGTGGATCTACATGCAGATTTGGGTTGATTTTATATTAAATGAAAGCGAAGGATTTCTGTACATTTCTAGGTCTCATAGGTCTACATAATGTCACTAAAAGTTTCTTCACTGTTGTTAAACACTATATTATTGGCAGATGATGGGTAAACTGTACAAAAGTTTAAAAATGACAACATAGGTTTGATATAACATTTTATTTAAGAAAAGAGGGGCAGATCTTTAAACATATTTGACTCCTTTTTGATGTCAGTTGTCCACAGTAGAACAGAGTCCATGACGTTGAGCTTTGTACTGTATGAATCAGGGAAACAGAACAAGTTGTGGTAACCCCAGTTAGACTCTGGTTGGTGCCACTTTTGTTCCTCATGACATCTTCTACTAATTCAAACGTGTAATGTAGCCACTTCTTGACAGTTTTACTGCAGACTTCAAGAGTCAGCTTTCAGTCAAACTGCAAAGCAGCAGCTGAAAAACACAAAAATAAAAGTGAGGAAAATAAAAGTGAGGAAGGTGCCAGTAAGAAAGATGATAAATATTTGAAAAGTTCTGACAGACATTGAAAGATTAAACAGTTTACTGGTTACAGGTCTGAGAACAAATACAAACCATATTGTTCCCCATGTATACTCACTGTTAAGTTAATTTTTATCTTAATCTTTCATTAATATTTATCTAAATGTTTATGAATACAACACTTACCTATCAAGCTGCTGTCTAGTGTAGGATTTATGATGCTGCACTCATGTTGAAATGAGGGAATCAATATATATATATATCAATCTGTGGATGATTAACAACCTTCTGCACTTTTTGATGGCTGCAGACTGTCATGTAATCATTTAACTCAGCTGTTACCTAAGAACATTGTAATAAAAAATTACTATCACAACAATTTAAAACACACCTGGAGAAGCTAGCTTTACAATTCCTTATCCGCCACATGCTCTCCCAGACCAAACAACAGGCCCAGCCCATTTTAAAAACTCAAAACCCACAAAATCTCACAGGACTTCATACATGCCTGGAGTGGTGGGTAGGATGAAAATACAAGAGACATGACCTCAATTATTAAAAATATCTCATTTACCCCAAATAACCAGGATTACTATAGGCACAAAAAAATGGCCTTATTTTTCAATAAACACATTTAAGATCAAAGTAATGATGAAAAACTTACCATAAAACTGTTCAGAGGAGAATTCAATTCAGAAGCCGGTTGCAAACAAGCCAGCAGCAAAGTGGCTGTTTGGTTGGGACAAACCACTAGTGTAAAAAGGGGGAGTAGGACTGTACAACTCCTAGTAGAGACTTGTAGATGTTTTTGTGTCAACACAATATGCACAGCCAGAAATAATATTTACAGACAAGAAAATGTACATAAAGGAATCACAACCCACTGTTCTCAACATGTAGTATGTAATTTGAAACATGATTAACCCCCACCTAGTAATAAAATGTTCTGACCCAGAGCTCAAGGATGTGGGGAGGGAAGAAGGGATGAGAGGGGGAAAGAGGTGAAGGCTGAGAGGAGCAGGTGGGTGGGGGGTTATAGTGGTTTAACAGGGAGTGAGCCCCCTAGTGGCCGCTGTGCAGTACTGCAGGTTTCAGTACAGGGTTCTGGTGTTTCCTGTCATTGTGGGCGTCACAGCACAGTAATACACAGCAGTCTGTCACTGCAGCAGAGGAGATCATCATGGACATTTCTTCTTTGTTTCCTTTAAATGTCAGCCTGTCCAGACTTTCTGCTCCACCTGAAGGTGAGTGAGACTTCAGGAACTCTGGATGTTGTCCTGGATTTTGTAGATACCAGAATAAATAATAAGCTGAATATTTGGTGTAAGTGCAGGTCAGATTAGCATAGCTGCCCTCTGAACTGAACTCCTCAATCTTCCCTGCAGTGAGTTGTTGACATTTTACACCTGAAGGAAGAAAAAACTGATATAAGTGAAGAACAACAAGGATCAGATTATTCCCTGAAAAACTCCAACCAACCTGATCCAGTGATCAGAACCAGCAGAGAGAATCCAGATGTGAGCAGAGACAGCATGTTGAGCAGAGTTAATGTTGGAGAGCTGAGCTGAAGGAGGAAGTTTGAGTCTCTTTAGAGTTCAGGACAGATCAGCTCCTCCTCTTCATCCTCTTCCTCACAGCTTCTGCTGCTTTCTGATGGAAACATAGTTATTTCAGAACATTAAATGATAAGACCTTAAATGTACTTTATTCTGGTGAAGGTAACAGTTTCTATATAAACAACCAAGAATTGTCTTGGGACCTTGTACTGCTGTGTATCTGTTGGTTTAATGAAGATTTTTCTCTTTTGTCTGATTTTAGCTCGATGCTTTATGACAAATTTAATTTCTAGTTTTAATTTCCAAATCTAAATTGTACCTTCATGGTCTGCATGATACATGTGGTTCCTGTTGTCCAAAGGATTTCACCTCAACATTGAAGGAAGTGGATGCAGAGGAGAGAATCATCCTCTGATCTGCTGAGGTCACCAAGGTCAGCTGAGCTAACCAGAAACATGTTCTGACCCAAAGCTTCAAATGTTCCCACCAGAGGTCCTTCTAGATCTTTTTGTTATCCGTCTTCTTGATATAAAAAACATTGGTCATGTACTATTTTTATCCCCAAATCATAATCATATTACTATCGTCTATTTAGCCGCATTTTATGCAGTATAGTTAATATTCACTGTGAATCCAGATCCTATCACACATAAAGCAGGTGAATGCATTTACATTTCTCTCCATGGTGACAAAAACCACTGACTGTGGCCCCAATAACTTATAATGAATTAAATTAGGCGACTTCACTTAAATTAGCATCACTTCACCTGCTGCAGTCTGAACGCTCAGCTTCACAAATTCCTCCTGGTCGCATCTTCTGCAAAATCTGCATTAAGTCATGCGTCATTGGATCTGTCTGATCAAACAGATCCATTTAACTGTGATGTTTTACCCTGTGTGGTCCAGTGGGCACTTTTATATTTTTTGCCTGGATTCACTTTTCTTCTCCGAAACGGACAGATGTTACGTCTGCCGCGATCCTCCAGAGAGCCGCTTTCCTGGGTAACATGCACCAAGACTCATTTGTTTAATCCACTGGGTGAGTTAAGTTTAATTCTTTGCAGAGCCGCATCCTCATCGGTTGAGCAGCGGACTGGGAAGGTTATGGTCTAATTAACTTCCGTTATTTATTTCCTCAAGATAAATTACCGACTCCTGTGTTTAGACTATAAATGGATTAAAACAACGTTGTATTCGCTTTGGCTTTCTCTGGTCTGTAATGAAGACTAGAATTTTAATGTGCCATTTACCAAATGCACTTCTGAACCAGATTCTCCAGAGCGTCCGTCCATAACTCTTCAACACGCTGCAGCTCCTGGTCAGGAAGACGCATTTAGTTCAGTGTCGATGACATGATATTCAGAAAGGATTTTTTATTAATTTATTTCAGTTGCCTCTGAGATTACCGTATTTTCCGCACTATAAGGCGCATCAGATTATAAGTCACATAGAATAGACGCTACAGGCTGGAGTTACGTTATGCATCCACTAGATGGAGCTGCACTAAAGGGAATGTCAACGAAACAGTCCGACTCCAGTTAGTGAGGAGAACCTTCTGGGCCTGACGATGGTCACCGTCTCCATTCAGCATGTTGGTGGAGAACCTGGTGCTAAATGACCTGCAGATGATCTGATTATCAGGTCGGTAGGTAGATGGTCAGTCAAACTTTATTAACAAACCAGTGTTCTGACAACTATCCAGCATGCACTGCACACTTCTTCTATGGGTGGTTATGAAGTTGGCGGCTGCTGACTGTAGCTGCTGGACCTGATGTGGCTCAATATTGGTCCATATGTAAGTCACACCGGATTATAAGGAGCACTGTCGCCTTTGAGGAAATTGGAGGTTTTTAGGTTTTTAGTGTGGAAAATACGGTAAATCTTTGTGTAAACTCTATAATGTCTGCCTATGTGAACCAGTCAAGGGTGTTAATTAGAACCTGTCAAATGACCAAAGGGCTTTAAATTTTCTGGTTAAAAAAATAACCGGTCAAATAAGGAAAATATTCTGTTAACGCGACCTCTTGTTCCCACTTTTTGATTAATCAATAAATATTTTTGCCATATTTTATGAACTATGTGCAGGATGTGTCTAGCTGACCAGAACATTGAGTTAACTAGAACTTCAATACATTTTCTCAATGGAAAAGACATGATGAAAATCTTGCCTTTTTGATTCGTTTTTGTGCTGAGATGTTTTTTCGGCGGTCAAAATCGATGTGATCAACAACCTGATTTTACTACTGGTGGAAAAGACGAACAAGACGACAGGAAGTGGTAGAAAAATGCAGGCGCAGCATGACCAAAGTTATTCACTTTTAATTTTAACCGGCCTTCTTATTTTAGTTGTGAGATTTTTGAGATTAGTGGAACAAAACACAGCTCCTCTCTCCTGCTTCTCCCAGGTACCTCTGCCAGAGGAGGCCCAGCAGCTGCAGCTCATCAAGACCTGAATCCTTCACATCGTTTGCTCACTGAGCCATAATCACTGGTGCTTCCATTTCCAACTTGGTGTTTCTAGATGTTACTTCCTATTTCGTTCTCAAAGTGACAGGATGCAGACAGCAGTAACCACCTGCTGATGCTGAATCGGTTCAGAGGTCCAGCCCGACTCACCAGATTATCCATGTCAGCCTCTCAGCAGGACCATCAGTGTTTCATCCTCACCACATCCACTAACTGATGTCCTTCAAAGGTATTTTATCAACCTACATAAAAGAACCACAGACAACATATATTAGGTTTCAACTAAGTTTCTGCTAAAGCAAGAAGATTCAGCGAACAGCTTCTCGCTGGTGTTCTGTCGACCTTAAGCTCGTCTTTTATTAGCAGGGAAGGGACAGATAAAAAGGAACAACAAGTGTTGTCTCTGCACACAGGTCCTCTAGTCCTTTCTCATGAGAGCTAAATATCACAGGGAACATGAGATGGAGATAATCATGCTGCAGAGACATTTGGTGAGAATGGGTCAGACGTTTTCACACCGTAAAAACCTAAAACATCTAAATGAAAAAGTGAATAGTAATATAAGATACTTAGGTAAGCGCGATAAATGTAAAACCAGAAATGTAAGAGTGACAACAAATAATAATCCTAACAGTCATTTTTCTTCTCAGTTGCGCCTTAAGACCTGAAGCCACGTCCCTCTCACACATTTGCCCTGTTTGTGTTTTCACTAAAGTTATTAAAGTGACTCCAGCTGGTCTTCACTGCTGTTTGCACCAGAATCTCACCTCATCTTGTCGGGTAGCAAAGCCTTTTATAAAATACCAAACAGAATCTGAATGTTCTGGGTCCATTTGGCCCAAAATATCGATATTCATATTTCTAAGTGTTGCTTGTAAGTAACAGGTGAATTACAGAAACACAGGTTGGAAAAGTCTGAAGCATTTCGGTCTCTTCAGCTGCTCCAGTCACTTCGTACCAAACACCAGATGATCCTGCAGTTGGTTTACAAGCAGAAACTATGATCCCTCTGCAGAGTGGAGGATCATCGTTACCATATGTAAAATTCGGCTTCTCTTTAAAGCGGAACTCACAAAAACACACAAGGGGGTTACTTCACAGGTTTCAGGTAAAATAGGTCACAGCAGTTAATTGACAATAAAAATAATCAACCACTCAATGGAATCTAGTTTGACTTTTAACCAATTATTTAATACAAAATACCATAAACTCAGAAAATAATAATAGTTATCTTGATAAATAAATCAGTATCCCAAATTCCTTAAAACAAATATAGAATATATTTAATTCACACTGTCTGTCAATGTAATTCAATTAAATGTCCAACAGTTTTCAATCCTTTTTCATGAATATTGTCCTCAAAAGAGTTCCATATTTTGGGAGACGTTCTCCCTTTTTAATTCAAGGTCCAATCCAAACGATAACTCCAAAACCTCCAAAAACCCTCCCCAAAAAATGAGAAAAAAGAGTGGTACCACCAAAAATCCCCAAAAAGAAAACGTAAAGTCCAGATCTCACCGGGAATGTCTTTGTTTTCCGTCTCCTCATCGTCGCGCCTCTTGCCAATTGGCTCCTCCGCACCTGGCGGCGTTTCCTGGTGCGGCTCCAATCAGCTCCTATAGCGCCCGATCCGCAGCGCTGGGCGAACTATGATGCCGTTTTATCTCCTTTCTTTGATTTGTTACTTGTTCGAAGCGTTTTATCAATTCAATTTCCCCGCTGCACGGACTGACGGTGAGCGTCTTCCTCTCTGATTGCGCCGCCGCGCGCCGACGCCACGCCCCTTTTATACGTGTCACAGCTAAACCCAGTATGACCCGCCCACAAATCAGCTTTAAAAATGGAAATACGGAATATTTTTTACAAAGAAATAACTACAACTGCTATACAAACCAGATGATACCTTTTCACTTCAATATACTTTATACCGAAAAAAAACAAACATAGTGGTTATGTTACACATAAATCACTGCAGCGCCTTAAGCTAACAGACTGATGGTGAGACTGGGACCAGTGGGTCAACTAACTGGTTCCACTGGTTCCCCTGACTTCTTCCAGTTTGAACTGTTGGACAGGAAGCAGGTGGAGATGCTGCTGCTTCAGGTTAGTTTGGCTCCAGCAGCTGCATCTCATCTTAATGTAACCTGATGTATGAGGCCCTCTAGTGGCCGCTGTGGAGAACTGCAGGTTTTTGTACAGGGTTCTGGTGTTTCCTGTCACTGTGGGCGTCACAGCGCAGTAATACACAGCAGAGTCTGTCACTGCAGCAGAGGAGATCAGCAGATTTCCTCGTTGCTTAGTTTTATCGATGTCAGCTGAGAAATCGGAGCGAGTTGGATGGATCGATCCCGACTCTGTGATGGAGAGCAGGAACTCTGGTCTGGATCCCTGCTGCTGTCGGTACCACTGGACATTATAGATAGAACCAGTGTATCCGCAGCTCAAACTGGTGTGGCTTCCCTCTGAAGCGACTTGTTCCCTCTGCTCCTGTGTGACGGTGTTCATGGAGCCCATGGCTGTAAAATGATGGTTCATGTCAGTCAGTCTGCAGCAGATTCAGGCATCAGGAGACTCAGAGGCTCTTCCCTCCACATGTGGCCTCAGTGAAGTTCAGAGAGAGAAACTCAGAGCTTCTGTCTTCTGATACTCACCTATGTAGAGAGAGAAGAGCAGGAGGTAGAGCAACATGTTCAGGAGTTCAGGTCAGACAGCAGCTGAACAGAGATGATCCACTGCAGCAGAAGGAAAACTAACATCATCATCAAGCTGCTTTTAGCAGAGACGAGCCTTCTCATTGGCTGAGCTCAGCAGTGGTGGGAGGAGCCAGAGAGAAACATTTGACTGGTGGTTGCAGAAAGTGAGGTTCAGTCAGTGAGGATTTCTGTTGCAAATAGGGAGGATGTGTGTCGTCTGTCAACTGCAAATGTAACTCAATGACCTGCATGAACATCTTCATGCTGGTTTCCAATGACCTTCCGATGGTCTTCTGGTCTACTTTCTGCCCTCTGATCTCAGTTTGACCTTTGACACTCTGTCCTTCTCCACAGATCATTGCTCACACTCTCCTCTACAGGTTTCATTCCTTCCTCTCTGCTGTAATCTCTTCATCCAACTCAAGTCTTTCTGTTCCCATCCTTCCTCTGCTGCCCCCTGCTGTGCCTCAGGGTTCGGTCCTGGGATCCTTACACTTTCTCATTTGCCTTTTTTTATATACCATATTTTCCAGGAACTTAACTTTCTTTTTCCCTGCTATGAATGTGACACCCTTCTCTTTCCTGTAACTCCCTCCCTTTTTTCTAATGCTCATCTGAAACATTCTTGGTTCACCTCTTACTAAAAAACTGGAATCCTCCATGTAGGAACCAAATCTGCATCATCTAAAACTGACAGTTTCTCCTTTTCACCTGATGGATCCAAACTCTCCTCCTCACCTCAGGTTAGGAGTCGCGGTGTCACTCTGTGCTTCACCCCAACATCAGCATCATAAGCTGTTCTCTTTATTCCAGTCCGGAGGCGCCGTATAGGGGGGAAAGGGATGGCAATTCCAGGGGCCCTGCACTCTAAAAAAAGATGTGTTAAAAAAGAACACAAAAAATGTGTTATTGAATTAAAAGCGTATTTTGTGTTAATTTTACACATTATGTGTTAAAATGAATATAATAATATGACACACAGTATGTGTTGAATATTTATTTGAATATTTCAACACATAATTGTGTTAGTTTGCATTGTAAGATGTCAGCTATGTTAGCACCTTCGAGAGGAACTGACGTTGAGTGTCATACCGGAGTTTTGATCAAATCAAATTTATGCGGTTGTATTTAACGGCGTATTTCTAAATTAATTGAAATATTAAGCTGGGCTGTTCGCGGACGTCCTTAAATTGAACTGCGGTAAAACTCCGGTAGCGGAAAAAAAAATCCGTAGAAGTAATTGGAACGTTACTTTCTAACTAATCATAATTTCTATGGTAACACTCCATAAAACATGTTTAGCATGAGCTACGTGTTTACCTCATGCTAAACGTGAGGTAAACTTTGCGGTTGTATTCAACCGCAACGCTACCAGATTTAGTACATTCATTAAACATTAAGTATTGTTTTTTGTTGACACTTTGCAATTTCTTTTTTTTATGTGGATTTGTACATTTACTGTGTATCACATCAATAACAAGACGTTTGTTTTGGTTTTTGTTCACTTTCACAGGAGGCTTGTTACAGAAATACTGTGGTACCAACACAACTTCTGCCCCCTGTTGGTGGAAGACAATGTAGCGTCAAGGATACAATAAGGCCCAGATTTTGTGCAGGTTGGTGTTTATCCTTTGACAAATATTATTTTAAACAGAAATTACATTGAATTCCTGATCATTTCCCCAACAATGTGTTTTGTTTTATGTCTTATTTTTTGTTTCTAAGACTGGAAAAATAATAGCATACCATTGGAATCATTCCTCCACTTCATCAACAAACCATCAGCCCCAGATCATCTGCATCGATAATCTGAGGTCCAAAGCTGTATGTCAACATTGCAAAAAATGACGAAGTCACCATCCCCTTAGACGATGGATCACATGTGCTGTGGAGAGGCTTTTTAAGCTGTACTGGGTGTGTAACTTGTCTTATCCATCCCAACTCGGACCTGTCTTTACATTTTTTGAGTACATCTATGATCTTCCATTCTCCACATGAAGAAAAGCAAAGGTGATTGAATTGATTGGACAACTTACAGCTTGTAAATGAAATGTGTTGTTATCCAAAATGTAAGAACCTGCATTTGGTGAAGTTGTTCATTTTCTGGCACATAATGTCTACATTTTTATCTTTGTTCAAATACTAAATGTAATATACTTTGATGATCATTTTTATGCATATGTAGTACAACAAACTAGTGATTATGAATTGATCACGCTTGCAGAAATTTGTGATTTTCATCCTTTGGATGTTATGAGGAGTTTTGTTAACAGAAAGCTGTATGTGGCACCAAGATACAAAATATTGTATTTTGATTCATGATTGTTCAGTATTGAAAATGGAAGTTTAAATTTGAGTGCGATTGAAAATCTCACGGATGTTGAAAGGGACAGGAATTTATTTTCATTTCTCTTTCATGATGTTTGTCATTATTTTCATCCATGTTCTCTTTTGTACATGTTATTGTATTCAACATTAGAAACGGGTGTGAACTATAAATTGTAGCTGTGTCAACTTTGTTATTTGCATGATAGTAAAAAAAAAACTCTAATATCCACAATTTGTAATGTTAATTTTTATAAGCTCTAATCTATGAAAATACATTTTACGAATTTGTGTGTCAAAATAACACATCTTGACACATATTTTGTGTTGATTTAAGTGACACAATACTTGTGTTAAAATGACTGACACAAAAATATGTTACAAATAAGACATCATGTGTTGTCCTTGAGCTTATGCGGCACATGTGTTAAAATTTGACACATCATGTGTTGTTTTTAACATATGTGTTCTAACAGAGTGACCAGCAGGGGGTCCTCCACAATTTAATTATTTATTTTTGTTCATAGAAACTAAAAAAAAAAATCGGAGCCCTGTCAATTACAAAATTAATCATATTGTATTTTCAAAGATGCTGTGGAGAACTGCAGGTTTTAGTGGTTTAACAGGGAGTGAGGCCCTCTAGTGGCTGCTGTGGAGAACTGCAGGTTTTAGTGGTTTAACAGGGAGTGAGGCCCTCTAGTGGCCGCTGTGGAGAACTGCAGGTTTTTGTACAGGGTTCTGGTGTTTCCTGTCACTGTGGGCCTCACAGCGCAGTAATACACAGCAGAGTCTGTCACTGCAGCAGAGGAGATCAGCAGATTTCCTCGTTGCTTAGTTTTATCGATGTCAGCTGAGAAATCGGAGCGAGTTGGATGGATCGATCCCGACTCTGTGATGGAGAGCAGGAACTCTGGTCTGGATCCCTGCTGCTGTCGGTACCACTGGACATTATAGATAGAACCAGTGTATCTGCAGCTCAAATTGGTGTGGCTTCCCTCTGAAGCGACTTGTTCCCTCTGCTCCTGTGTGACGGTGTTCATGGAGCCCATGGCTGTAAAATGATGGTTCATGTCAGTCAGTCTGCAGCAGATTCAGGCATCAGGAGACTCAGAGGCTCTTCCCTCCACATGTGGCCTCAGTGAAGTTCAGAGAGAGAAACTCAGAGCTTCTGTCTTCAGATACTCACCTATGTAGAGAGAGAAGAGCAGGAGGTAGAGCAACATGTTCAGGAGTTCAGGTCAGACAGCAGCTGAACAGAGATGATCCACTGCAGCAGAAGGAAAACTAACATCACCATCAAGCTGCTTTTAGCAGAGACGAGCCTTCTCATTGGCTGAGCTCAGCAGTGGTGGGAGGAGCCAGAGAGAAACATTTGACTGGTGGTTGCAGAAAGTGAGGTTCAGTCAGTGAGGATTTCTGTTGCAAATAGGGAGGATGTGTGTCGTCTGTCAACTGCAAATGTAACTCAATGACCTGCATGAACATCTTCATGCTGGTTTCCAATGACCTTCCGATGGTCTTCTGGTCTACTTTCTGCCCTCTGATCTCAGTTTGACCTTTGACACTCTGTCCTTCTCCACAGATCATTGCTCACACTCTCCTCTACAGGTTTCATTCCTTCCTCTCTGCTGTAATCTCTTCATCCAACTCAAGTCTTTCTGTTCCCATCCTTCCTCTGCTGCCCCTGCTGTGCCTCAGGGTTCGGTCCTGGGATCCTTACACTTTCTCATTTGCCTTTTTTTTATCTACCATATTTTCCAGGAACTTAACTTTCTTTTTCCCTGCTATGCATATACCCTGCTCTTTCCTGTAACTCCCTCCCTTTTTTCTAATGCTCATCTGAAACATTCTTGGTTCACCTCTTACTGAAAAACTGGAATCCTCCATGTAGGAACCAAATCTGCATCATCTAAAACTGACAGTTTCTCCTTTTCACCTGATGGATCCAAACTCTCCTCCTCACCTCAGGTTAGGAGTCGGGGTGTCACTCTGTGCTTCACCCCAACATCAACATCATAAGCTGTTCTCTTTATTCCAGTCCGGAGGCGCCGTATAGGGGGGAAAGGGATGGCAATTCCAGGGGCCCTGCACTCTAAAAAAAGATGTGTTAAAAAAGAACACAAAAAATGTGTTATTGAATTAAAAGCGTATTTTGTGTTAATTTTACACATTATGTGTTAAAATGAATATAATAATATGACACACAGTATGTGTTGAATATTTATTTGAATATTTCAACACATAATTGTGTTAGTTTGCATTGTAAGATGTCAGCTATGTTAGCACCTTCGAGAGGAACTGACGTTGAGTGTCATACCGGAGTTTTGATCAAGTCAAATTTATGCGGTTGTATTTAACGGCGTATTTCTAAATTAATTGAAATATTAAGCTGGGCTGTTCGCGGACGTCCTTAAATTGAACTGCGGTAAAACTCCGGTAGCGGAAAAAAAAAAATCAGTAGAAGTAATTGGAACGTTACTTTCTAACTAATCATAACTTCTATGGTAACACTCCATAAAACATGTTTAGCATGAGCTACGTGTTTACCTCATGCTAAACGTGAGGTAAACACATGTTTACCTCATGCTAAACGTGAGGTAAACTTTGCGGTTGTATTCAACCGCAAGGCTACCAGATTTAGTACATTCATTAAACATTAAGTATTGTTTTTTGTTGACACTTTGCAATTTCTTTTTTTTATGTGGATTTGTACATTTACTGTGTATCACATCAATAACAAGACGTTTGTTTTGGTTTTTGTTCACTTTCACAGGAGGCTTGTTACAGAAATACTGTGGTACCAACACAACTTCTGCCCCCTGTTGGTGGAAGACAATGTAGCGTCAAGGATACAATAAGGCCCAGATTTTGTGCAGGTTGGTGTTTATCCTTTGACAAATATTATTTTAAACAGAAATTACATTGAATTCCTGATCATTTCCCCAACAATGTGTTTTGTTTTATGTCTTATTTTTTGTTTCTAAGACTGGAAAAATAATAGCATCCCATTGGAATCATTCCTCCACTTCATCAACAAACCCTCAGCCCCAGATCATCTGCATCGATAATCTGAGGTCCACAGCAGGATGTCAACATTGCAAAAAATGACGAAGTCACCATCCCCTTAGACGATGGATCACATGTGCTGTGGAGAGGCTTTTTAAGCTGTACTGGGTGTGTAACTTGTCTTATCCATCCCAACTCGGACCTGTCTTTACATTTTTTGAGTACATCTATGATCTTCCATTCTCCACATGAAGAAAAGCAAAGGTGATTGAATTGATTGGACAACTTACAGCTTGTAAATGAAATGTGTTGTTGTCCAAAATGTAAGAACCTGCATTTGGTGAAGTTGTTCATTTTCTGGCACATAATGTCTACATTTTTATCTTTGTTCAAATACTAAATGTAATATACTTTGATGATCATTTTTATGCATATGTAGTACAACAAACTAGTGATTATGAATTGATCACGCTTGCAGAAATTTGTGATTTTCATCCTTTGGATGTTATGAGGAGTTTTGTTAACAGAAAGCTGTATGTGGCACCAAGATACAAAATATTGTATTTTGATTCATGATTGTTCAGTATTGAAAATGGAAGTTTAAATTTGAGTGCGATTGAAAATCTCACGGATGTTGAAAGGGACAGGAATTTATTTTCATTTCTCTTTCATGATGTTTGTCATTATTTTCATCCATGTTCTCTTTTGTACATGTTATTGTATTCAACATTAGAAAGGGTGTGAACTATAAATTGTAGCTGTGTCAACTTTGTTATTTGCATGATAGTAAAAAAAAAAACTCTAATATCCACAATTTGTAATGTTAATTTTTATAAGCTCTAATCTATGAAAATACATTTTACAAATTTGTGTGTCAAAATAACACATCTTGACACATATTTTGTGTTGATTTAAGTGACACAATACTTGTGTTAAAATGACTGACACAAAAATATGTTACAAATAAGACATCATGTGTTGTCCTTGAGCTTATGCGGCACATGTGTTAAAATTTGACACATCATGTGTTGTTTTTAACATATGTGTTCTAACAGAGTGACCAGCAGGGGGTCCTCCACAATTTAATTATTTATTTTTGTTCATAGAAACTAAAAAAAAAAATCGGAGCCCTGTCAATTACAAAATTAATCATATTGTATTTTCAAAGATGCTGTGGAGAACTGCAGGTTTTTGTACAGGGTTCTGGTGTTTCCTGTCACTGTGGGCTGCAGAGCGCAGTAATACACAGCAGAGTCTGACGGACGGAGATCCTGGATCGTCAGGTTGAAGGATTTGTCCTTGATCTTTGCATTGAATCTGCTGCTGTCGAACTCTGGAGCTTTATTTGGTACTTTTGCATATTCTTTCAGCATGTACTTTGGAAAACTGTTTTCTTCTTGTTTATACCAGAACAAGGCATCAGTTCCACCACTGGGTTTAAAGGTACATCCCAGAATCCGAGTTTCTCCTGCAGCAGCAACAACGTGTCTCTCTGTCTGCTCCACTGAGTCTCCTTTACACTCTGGGGAAGAACAGAACATGCAGAGGAAGAGATGGATCAATAGAGATGATTGATTAAAGGAGAACAATCAGCAGCTTTCCAGATTCTCCTCCATGTAGAGGAAACATGTTGATCTTTGTATCTTACCAGAGAAAAGAGCAGCCAGAATAATCCACAGCCAATGTTCCATCTGTCCAACAAGGTTTAAACCAGCAGGAGAAGCAGCTGATGTTCAACATTCAGTCTGACTGTTGTTCTCTTCACAGCACCACTTCTTATTGACACAATGCTGGAACACAGAGCACAAGGAGACGCCGCCTGCTGGAGCAGGTCGCCCCCTGCTGGAGAGGAGAGGTGCAGTTCACCACAGAGGAGACGAGGCTCCAGCTCATAATCAGCTGAATTTACCACAAGTTATCTCCATATAATTTGTAGAAACATTTCAATGATGGCCAGTTTTGAGTTTCATAGATTTTAATTAGTTTGAAAAAATAAAAATACACAGCAAAAATATAAAGCTATGTCAAATATAAGAGTTTTATGAACATTTGTGTTACGCAATATATAGAGAAACATAAACTATTTTCTTATTACTTTCCATTTCAGCATTGATGTCATGATGCAGGCCTGTGCAGGGGGGGGGGGGTATGGGGGGCGTGAGCACCTGCCCGTTGTGCTCCTTGCCCCAAGTGAGATGTGATGGACTGAGTTAAAAACAGGAGGAGTCACGGGATATTAATTAGAAAAATAGGGTTTTTTATTTTAACCCACATTATAAAATGACAAAAAAGATAAACTGAGCTCATAAAAGAGGTCAAAGAAACAAAACTGAACTCAGGCGAAAATGTAAACAAACTGGCTGCACAAACAAACATAATAACTGACCTAACAAAGAAATGACACACAGAGCTGATCAGATCCAATTAAGACACAATAGGGTTAAATAAACCGAATACAAAAACAAACAGTACAGCCAAGTTTGGCTAAACTAAAGACTCACAAAATGAAAATCAAAAATGTTAAAGTTAAATACTTATATTTACTTAAACACAAAACTTATCTAAACAAAGGAACTACAAATTTCCCTGCCAGCAGGAACTAGTGGTTCAGTCCAATCAGCATTTAAGCTGCTGAGGCCTGGAAACCATCTTTTGTCTTGAATATTGAGTTTACAAAAACGGAATTGAATAATGCACTTAAGAAGACAAAAACACGGCACCAGGTAAAGACCAAATATGGTATAGAATGATAAGGCAACTCAGTGAAAAATCTAAAGATATAATATTACAATTATATAATAAAATCTGGATGGAGGGACAATTACCATTAAATTGGAAGGAATCGATTATAATACCAATAGCAAAACCAGGAAAAGATCATTCAAACCCAGAAAACTACAGACCAATAGCTCTAACATCAAATCTATGTAAAATAATGGAAAAATGATTAATAATAGACTAGGATACTATTTGAATAGTAAAGGATATATATCAAAATATCAAAGTGGCTTTTGAAAAGGAAGGAGCATAATGATCCAACGCTTTGCTTAGAACATGACATTAGAAGAGCTCAAGTAAATAAAGAAAGTGTAGTGGCAATATTTTTCGATATAGAAGAAGCTGTGTGGATTGATGGATTATTAATCAAATTAAATAAGATGGGAATTAAAGGAAGAATTGGATTAAAGACTTTTTAACGAATAGGAAAATACAAGTTAGAATAGGAGGAGTGATTTCAGAAAAAATATAGTAGAAAATGGAACTCCACAGGGGAGTATTATAAGCCCATTATTATTTTCAATTATGATAAATGACGTATTTAGAGACATTGGAAAAGACATGGGTTGTTCACTTTTTGCAGACGATGGAGCTGTTGGAAAAGAGGGAAAAACTTTGATTTTATTGTTAGAAAAATACAAGAGGTTATTATTGAAATAGAGAAATGGGCGTTGCTATGGGGATTTAGGTTCTCAGTTGATAAAACAAAAGTAATGATATTTACACAGAAAAAAATAAACAAGGAAATAAAACTGAAATTATATAAACAAGAGTTAGAGCAGGTAAAGTGTGTAAATTTTTTAGGATTATGGTTTGATAAAAATTAAAATGGCAAATACATATTAAAAAAATTGTAGATAAATGTAAGAAAATTTTGAATATTATGAGGTGTTTGGTTGGCAGTGATTGGGGAGCAGATAGGAAATCACTAAAACAGATTTATACAGGAATGATAACATAGACTTTGGTTGTTTAGTTTATGGTTCAGCTGCTAAAACTCATTTGGTTAAATTAGACACTATCCAACATCAGGCACTAAGATTATTTACTGGAGCATTTAAAACCACACCAGTAGCAGCCTTAGAAATAGAAATGGGAGAAATGCCATTAGATTTAAAAAGAACAAAATTAGAAATTAATTATTGGCTAAATGTGCAAGGAAATAATGTGGATCATCCAACGCTGGAAATTTTAAACCCATGTTGGGAAAAAGAAAAGAAAGAATTGAGGAGTTATGGATGGTCAATCAAAAATAAAATTGAAAAATTTAAAATGAATAAATTAGAAAATAGTCAAACAACACCAGTATCAATTATACCACCATGGATTCTACCAGAAGCAAATGTAGATATGTCAGCAATGGAAAAGAAACTAGATAAATCGTGCATCATAGATAGTGATTTGGTACAATTATATTTAAATAAGTATTATCAATACATTCAAATATATACTGATGCATCAAAAATAACTGAGAAAACAGGTATAGCGTTTGTAGTTCCAGAATTTAATATAAAAATAGGGAAACGAATTACAGATGGGACATCAGTAAACACAGGAGAAATGTTAGCAATATTACTAGCTTTACAATGGGTAGAGGAAATAAAACCATTAAAAACAATAATATGCTCAGATTCAAGCTCTGCTTTATTAAGTATTAAAAACAATCAAACAGATAGTAGGATGGACATTTTATTAGAAATATATCATACACTATTCAGAATACAACACATGGGGCTGATGGTAATATTTGTGTGGGTTCCAGCACATATTGGGGTAGATGGAAACGAGAAGGCAGATAAAATGGCAAAGAGGGCAATTAAAAATCCTGTTAGCATTACAGTCAAGATAAGTAAGTCGGAAGGAAAGATTATTGCTAAAGAGAATTTGATGAAAGTCTGGCAAAAAAGATGGGATGAAGATAAAAAAGGAAGATGGTTATATGAAATTCAGAAAAAAGTAGGAGAAAAAAGAAATGGAAGAAGAAATAGAAAGGAGGAAAGAGTGATAACAAGATTAAGATTTGGACATACAGGACTTAATTATACACTGTTTAAAATTCAAAAACATAAGACTGGCAAATGTGATTATTGTGATAAATATGAAACCATAGAGCATGTTATATGTATTAGAATGCCATAAATATGAAGCAGAGAGAGGATATATGAAGAGAGAGTTTGAAAGGATTAAGGAAAAGGTTAATTTAGTAGATATTTTGAGGAAGAATTTAGGGAGTAAACACATTCAAATAATTATTCGGTATCTTAAAAAAACTAAATTATTTCACAGAATTTAATTATAGTGAGGGTGTGAGAATATAGATATGATAATCAAAGAGGAGCACAAGTATGTAAGAGTCAAGGGGGAAGGTGAAAATGTAGATAGAATTATAGTAGAATATTTATGGATGAAGATAGTTATTTAAACCATCATGAACCAAACTACAAAACAGTAAGTGGCGGTAATGCTACGAAACGTTTCTTGCCAACCGCCAAAAAACCCGACAAGAAGAAGAAGAAGAAGAAGAAGAACCATCTTGTGTCTGATACTCCAATGCAGGTAAGTACCGGGACAGAAAACAAAGTTAATCTTATGCAAGCAAATTAAATTTTAAGGTTGATATAAATATACACTAAAAGGCTATAATTTTAATAGTTTAATTCTGTAAAGACAAAATATTTAAATCAGAGCTAGACCACGAGCTCTGATTTTAATATCTTGCTAAATTGTGGGTTTGAATATTGCAATACTTTCCTATAACAAAACGGACCTGCAGAAAGAAATTACTAATAAAATATCTTACAAATGCATAGTGTTATGCTCAATATAGAGATGTTCATTAGCTTTGATTGTATATCTCACAGTTTTGTCATTTATCATTGTTTATTAATCTCTGAAAGCTGATTGTTCATATTCTGCCCTAGAATGTGGTTAGATGAGGCCTTTTTTTGAGAACCTGCCCCTTAGTGGCCTCTGTACGAAACTGGTTTTAAAACATCGATCCATCCTGAAACAACTACCAACAGGAAACAGCAAACTAAGCTAAAGCTGTATTCCTTTATTTGGTCTGTCCTTCCTGAAGCAGAAAGAAATAAGGTGGGAATGAGGAAGACGTCAGTCAAGAAGGTGAAGATGGAAATGGTCTGAAGGTAGAGAGGTTTCTGTTAACCGCAGGTGGTTGTGTGTGAAAATCCCAGTACATCAACATTTTTTGAAGTAATTAGACTTGCTTGTCTGGCAGCTGCAACCACAGAGACTCTGATCAGGCAGGAATGATCAGAATCCATCTGATATGAAGCGGAGCTGTGAAAACCACTTCCCTCCTCTTTGAAGAGGAGTCAGATATCTGTGTTCAGGTTTTTGTACAGCCTCTTCTCCACTTTGTATCACTGTGTTTCCAGAGCGCAGTAGTAGAGAGCTGAGTCTGCCAGGGTTGATTCTCTGATGCTCAGCTCAGTGGAGGAAGACGACGTTTGGGATTTGAATCGTTTTTCATCAAGGTTGAAATCAGCTGAGCCTCCTTTTCCATTTTTTAAGAGTAGAAACTGAGGAGCCTGAAGGTCAGAAGGTTGTTTGTACCAGTGAAGGTCAACATAGTCAGATGTCGTCTCGTATTTACAGCTGAGTGAGACACGTTGTCCTTCTGTCCCTCTGACTTCATCGCTAACAGCAGATATTGAGCCTTGAGCTGTTAGTCCTGTTAAAGAGGAGAAAATGAACAACCTGATCAGTATTACTGTCTACCTGAAAAACTAAATCAACTAGTGAAATAATTAAGGACTTAATAATAAAATTCACCTCTAATGAGAGACAGAAGAAAAACGAGGGAGAGCAACATGTCTTTGGAGACCTTAGAGCCACACAGCAGATCAACAAGGTTCTTCTTTACTGCAGCAGGAGGAAATTATGTCATTGGATGAGCTGAAGGTCAGTGGGCGGGGCCAATTCAACTCAACCAATCAGAGAGTTTTCTGCTTCCTCAGCAGCTTCTGTCTCTGATCTTTACTGCTTCACGTCTCTGTTGTCTTCAGTCCAAAGACTCAACAACCAGTGGATTAACAGGGAGTGAGGCCCTCTAGTGGCTGCTGTGGAGAACTGCAGGTTTTAGTGGTTTAACAGGGAGTGAGGCCTCTAGTGGCCGCTGTGGAGAACTGCAGGTTTTAGTGGTTTAACAGGGAGTGAGGCCCTCTAGTGGCCGCTGTGGAGAACTGCAGGTTTTTGTACAGGGTTCTGGTGTTTCCTGTCACTGTGGGCCTCACAGCGCAGTAATACACAGCAGAGTCTGTCACTGCAGCAGAGGAGATCAGCAGCTTTATTTCACTTTTGTCCACTAGGATCTTCAGTCCTGTGGTTCTTATCATCCCTGTTTCTCCTGAAGACGAGTGAGAAATGAGAAACTCTGGTGATTTTCCCTGATGCTGTCGGTACCAGAAGAAATACGTCCCAGACGAGTCTTTAGGGTGGGACAGAGAAACAGTTCTCCCCTCCACACCGGACTCTTCCTTCTGAACTGGAACAAGGTCTTTACACTTCACACCTGAGGAAGAGACGTTTTCTAGTTTGGCTCAGGTTTTAAATTTTGATCATTTTAGTGAAATCAAAGAAATCTCACCTGTTAGCAGAGAGGTGATGAGCAGAGACAGACCATAATAGTCCATGTTGAGCAGAGTTAATGTTGGAGAGTTGAACTGAACTGAAGGAGGAAGTTTGAGTCTCTTAGAGATCAGGAACAGATCAGCTCCTCCTCTTCCTCACAGCTTCAGCTGCTATCTGGTGGAAATATGATGCATTTAATTTTGTTTAAAACAAACAACATAAAACCTACTGATAACGTTTTTCTTGAAAGAGAAGGACCTGGTTGTTGACACAGAACATTTTTAAATGTGTCGGCCATCTTTTTTCTGCTGATCCGATTCTGGTGCTGCACTCTGATAAAGACACCATTTAAACTCCACGATGCTCAAATCATATTACATCAGTAATATAAAAAAATGCCATAAAGCTAACCAATTAATGAGATTAATTAGAAAATGTCACCAAAATCTAATTCAGCAATGTCTAAGTAAAAGTTTTAACCAACTACTTAATAATTTTTACATTTATTGATACATTTTATAATAATAATTGACTAAACCTCAGTTCTTCCTAGACTGAAATGCTGCAGTGTGATAAAATCAAATTAATTGTTGATCTGAACCTGTAAGAAGCCAAAACACATCCTGACCTGATGTTTGTTTAATTCATCATGTCTCCATCTTCAGTGTTTCAGTCTCTCCTGATTTATTTCTGTTCATAGAAACAGAATAAAACTCAACAGTTAATGGATTTTCTGATTCTATTCTGTTCAACACTAAATATTTTCTCAGTAAATGTCACAGACTGAAATCACTTCAGTTCTACAGCAGCCAGAAAACAGGAACTTCCTGTTTGACCCCTGACCTCTGCTGTTGCTGTCGATGGTGCTGGACAGCCAGCTTCTTCATCCATCCATCCATCCATCTGTCCATCCATCCATCCATCATCCATCCATCCATCCTTCCATCATCCATCCATCATCCATCCATCCATCCATCCATCTTCTTGGAGCAGAGATGCTTCTAGAAGTTGCAGGTTGGACTGGAGGACTTTGATACAGAGTAAAGCTGGAGGAACATCAGGAAACGTTTCTGTACAAAATCAGTTATAATGTTTATTTAATGCCATCAGTATGGAGACACACACACACACACACACACACACACACACACACTTCAGAGGTTTTAGTTCATTTTATATTCATCCCACTACGAGTCACTGCAGGTTATAATACATCAACTGTTCAACAAAACTCCACAGCTGGAGACCAAGACTTGTCTGGTCTGTAATGTCTCCCTCTTTAAATAAATCCATGTCTCTTTACTGAGGGAGTCTGAGATATTTAGTCAAACATTTTCACAATCTTCTACTTAAAGCATCAATAGCTCATGGATCTGAACCTTCAAACTGTTAAACATTGACAGCAAATAATTTTATCATAGAACTTTTTATTGTTTTTGTCTTCATCCTGTCCTGTTTCTATAATCTAAAGCAGACAATGGTTGAGATGAAGCTCAGTCAAAATGTCTCATCTCTCTGTCTTCAGTCCAAAGACTCAACAACCAGTGGTTTAACAGGGAGTGAGGCCCTCTAGTGGCCGCTGTGGAGAACTGCAGGTTTTAGTGGTTTAACAGGGAGTGAGGCCCTCTAGTGGCCGCTGTGGAGAACTGCAGGTTTTAGTGGATTAACAGGGAGTGAGGCCTCTAGTGGCCGCTGTGGAGAACTGCAGGTTTTTGTACAGGGTTCTGGTGTTTCCTGTCACTGTGGGCTGCAGAGCGCAGTAATACACAGCAGAGTCTGACAGACGGAGATCCTGGATCGTCAAGTTGACTGATTTCTCTTTTGTCTCGGTGTTGAGATCAGCATCAAATTTCTCTTCACTGAACTCCTGAGAGTTCAGTGAAGTTTTGGAGTAACGCTTCAGCATGTACTTTGGGAAACTGTTTTCTTCTTGTCTGTACCAGAACAGATATGGATACGTATCACTGGTTTCAAAGGTACATCCCAGAATCTGAGTTTCTCCTGCAGCAGCAACAACGTGTCTCTCTGTCTGCTCCACTGAGTCTCCTTTACACTCTGGGGAAGAACAGAACATGCAGAGGAAGAGATGGATCAATAGAGATGATTGATTAAAGGAGAACAATCAGCAGCTTTCCAGATTCTCCTCCATGTAGAGGAAACATGTTGATCTTTGTATCTTACCAGAGAAAAGAGCAGCCAGAATAATCCACAGCCAATGTTCCATCTGTCCAACAAGGTTTAAACCAGCAGGAGAAGCAGCTGATGTTCAACATTCAGTCTGACTGTTGTTCTCTTCACAGCACCACTTCTTATTGACACAATGCTGGAACACAGAGCACAAGGAGACGCCGCCTGCTGGAGCAGGTCGCCCCCTGCTGGAGAGAAAATTGATAGGATTTTTTTCAAAACCTACATGAAAGAAAGAACCACAGACAACGTATATGAGTTTTCAACCAAACGTCTGCAGAGGGAGAAGACTCAGTGAACTGCTTCTCCAAGTCGCTCACCATGTGTTCTGCCAACTTTCAGTTTGTTTGTCTCTTTTATTAGCAGGGAAGATAAGGTGTGAAGAGGAATGAGGGGGTCGGTGGGGGTGAAACCCACATCCTATCTTCACAGTAGGATGTGAATTCAGACAGACTGAGGGGAGACACAGAAACTAAATTAACACAGACAGGTTTTACAGCTCAGGATCATCCCAGGAAGATCTAAGTCACCATCTGTAAAAACATCCTTGATTAAGGAAGATTTAATTGTCTCCACAGTTTCAACAATTTTGAACACTAAACCTCTACATAGAAAAACCAGTAAAATTACAAATGTAAGAATGATAAGCATAATATTTCTAACAAAAATAGTTTCTTCACATTGACAGGAGGAGCAGCTCTGGCTGGTTTGCTGCAGTTAATGTCAGAAGCACAGGGCCAGCCAAAGGCAAAGCAAACTAAGCAGCCGCTTAGGGCCACTAAAGGCACCCTCAGTAGAGATGTTTTGTTTTTTTTTACTAATTTCTGTCACTATGATATAAAAAACACAATTTCACTATGAAGTGATTTTTTTTTTACAATATATATTTGATGATGTAAGTAGAAAGTATTATTTTATCAATAGAACAAAAAATGCTGCTGGGGGCCCCCTGGTGGCCGCAGTAGGTATCGAACACTTCGCTGATTAACATGAGCTGCAATGAGCATCCAAACATCCGGTCAGCAGATAAGTTAGCAAAACATTCCCAGATGACACAGAATGACTGAAACAACATGGAATCAATGTCAGGCAGAGACATTGAATCAACGTTGAAAGTCGGTGATTTGTATGTTGAATCAACGCTAAGGTTTCAACCATAACTGACATATCAACACTGATTCAACCATCATCTGAATGTGGATCTACATGCAGATTTGGGTTGATTTTATATTGAATGAAAGCTAAGGATTTATGTACATTTCTAGGTCTCATAGATCTACATAATATGTCACTAAAAGTCTCTTCACTGTTGTTAAACACTATATTATTGGCAGATGATGGGTAAACTGTACAAAAGTTTAAAAATGACAACATTGGTTTGAAATAACATTTTATTTAAGAAAAGAGGGACAAATCTTTAAACATATTTGACTCCTTTTTCATGTCAGAATAACAGTAAGTTGTCCACAGTAGAACAGAGTCCATGAGATTGAGCTTTGTACTGTGTGAACCAGGGAAACAATACAAGTTGCTGTAACCCCGGTTTGATTCTGGTTGGTGCCACTTTGGTTCCTCATGACGTCTTCCTCTAATTCTGACCTGTAATGAAGCCATTTCTTGACAGTTTTACTGCAGACTAAAAGAGTCAGCTTTCAGTCAAACTGCAGAACAACGGCTGAAAAACACAAAAATAAAAGTGAGGAAGGTGCCGGTTAGAAAGATGATAAACATTGAAAGATTAAACAGTTTACTGGTTACAGGTCTGAGAACAAATACAAACCATATAGTTCACCATGTTTACTCACCGTTAAGTTAATTTTTATCTTAATCTTTCATTAATATTTATCTTAATGTTTACAAATACAACATTTACCTATCAAGCTGCTGTCTAGTGTAGGATTTGTGAAGCTGCACTCATGTTGAAATGAGGGAATCAATATTTAAAATAAAGGCTGTTTATCCGAAAACCTAACAATAAATC
Source organism: Poecilia picta (assembly GCA_033032245.1). NCBI lineage: Eukaryota > Metazoa > Chordata > Actinopteri > Cyprinodontiformes > Poeciliidae > Poecilia > Poecilia picta. The sequence continues at coordinate 630,981 of CM065369.1, read as the reverse complement.
TCAGGGAGGATCAGGGTTTATTTAACACACCAGAGACAGATAGAGCAAATGTGATTTATACTGTAGTTGGAAAAAATACTTATTTATACAGCATAAACCTCCATCAAATAGCTGGTTTAATCTTCCATCAACTACAAATATGTCAAAATAAGTTGATTAAATTCCTTAAAAAGTGTCTATATGCTGATAAAGATCCCACACCAGTAATAATAGTTCAGTTTAACCAGTTACCAACGCAAGAATCAACAGACTGAATCAGTCATTAGCAGGTTTAGTTCAGTGTTTCACCTGCCTTACATGTTTTAAGTGTTTCCTTTCTGCCTCACCTGGATTGAATCTGTGGATGATTAACAACCTTCTGCTCTTCTTGATGGCTGCAGACAGTCATACAATCATCTAACTCAGTTGTTCTGGAACAGACACATCTAAGCACGTTCCTAAGCACATCATAATAAAAAATGAAAAACAAGTGATTACCATCATAACAATTTAAAGCCCACCTGGAGCAGCCAGCCTTACACTTCCTTGTCCACCAGATGCTCTCTCAGACCAAACAATTGCCCCCCCCTCCCCCTATTTTAAAAACTCAAATCCCACAAAATCTCACAGGATTTGATACTTAAGCCTGGAGTGGTGGGTAGGGTGAAAATAATACAAATTGAGACATGACCTCAATTATTAAAAATATCTGTTTTGCCACAAAATAACCAGGATGGGCACAAAACAATGCCCTTATTTTTCAATAGACACATTTAAGATCAAAGTAATATTGAAAAACTTACCATAAAACTGTTCAGAGGAGAATTCAATTCAGAAGCTGGTTGCAAACAAGCCAGCAGCAAAGTGGCTGTTTGGGACAAACCACTAGTGTAAAAATGGAGAGTCAGACAGTACAACTCCTAGTAGAGACTTGTAGATGGTTTTGTGTCAACACATCATGTACAGTCAGCAATAATATTTACAGACAAGAAAATGTACATAAAGGAATCACAACCCACTGTTCTCAACATGTAGTGCTTAATTTGAAACATGATTAACCCCCACCTAGTAATAAAATGTTCTGACCCAGAGCTCAGGGAGGGGGGAGGGACGGAGGGATGAGGGGGGTAAAGAGGGGAAGGCTGGGAGGAGCAGGTGGGTGGGGGGAGGCTTGGGAGGTAGTAGGGAGAGATGAGGAGGTGATGAGGGATGCAACAATCTGCCCAGTGTGTAATTGGCGGGTGGAGGGAGATGGTGGTGGAGCGGTGTGAAAAACAGCTAACAATGATTGAACATTTAGATCATTTAGATCACGAGTTTTTCCCCAAACCTTGTCCTCAATCAAACTGACCTGCGTGTTTTCGGTTCAGCAAAACCCCGTTAATCAGACGTGAATTAAAATCCTGTGTGCTGAATTAGGGAAATGCCTAAAACTTGTAGGGCCTGGTGGACCGGTGCTGCAACACACTGGATTCGATGTTGGCATTTCGATCAAGGGATATCAACAATAAATCAACATTGATTCAATGACACATTTTCAACATTAGTTATTTGGCTAGAATTGAATGGTGGTTTGATGGTTTAGCCATCTTCTGTCGTTGACCTCAATCATAACTTCAACCTTCATAATAATAATTCAACATTGAATTAACATCTTTTGCCAACAAGCCAACAGCGAAGCAGCTGTATGGTTGGGACATCCCACTCATGTAAATGGTAGGGTGAACCGTTCCACTCCTTGTAATAAGTTGTAGATGTTTTTGTGTCAATATATTGCACACAAACAGTCAGTGAGAATTTTTATTAACAAGTAAAAAAATGGACAGAAAGGGATCAGCACTGATTGTCCTCTACGGTGCTTAATTTAAAACATGATAACCCCGATCAGTAGTAAAATGCTCTGACCCTGTTTACTGCTGAGCAGAAGCATTTTGTGGATAAAACAAAAATTATTTTACATCAACTTATAAGTTGAATAACGACTCATCTGGTATAAATTTAATTTTTTACTACTGGAGTAACAGTTTAGATAAATTCATTTAATCAGAGAATGTCATGAATGTGTGTGTAGGGCTGCACCGATTGCAGTTTTCTGGCCGATCCCTGGTTACAGATCTTTAAAAAGTCTGAGCTGCTGTTTTTGGTTTTGGCCGATATGGATGTTTTGTCTGAAATGTTGCTAAATATACCAAGAAGGTCACTGAGTTGGTAACAGTGGGGTGATTATTGTTACCTGTAAACGTTCAGACCTGGTGAGTCTGTCAGTCAAACCTCTCACTGCAGAGCAGAAGAGGACAGAGGCTAATGCTTAAACCTTTGCTAATGACGATAAGATTAGGGGTTAAGATCAGCTTCACATGTAAGTATCGGCCGATCATGATCCCCCAAAATTAAGGAAATCGGAAATCAGGAACCATGTTGTTTCTAGAGGACAAACAGGAGCCTGAAGGTCAGAACCACGTCTGGACCAGTGGAGGACAGGAGACCCAGACGTCGTCTCCTGCTGGACCTGAACTAGAATCCCTGACCTTAAACTGACCTCTAATGAGAGACAGAAGCAAAACGAGGGAGAGCAACATGTCTTTGGAGTCCTTAGAGCCACACAGCAGATCAACAAGGTTCTTCCACAGCAGCAGGAGGAAATGATGTCATTGGATGAACTGAAGGTCAGTGGGCGGGGCCACTTCAACTCAACCAATCAGGGAGTTTTCTGCTTCCTCAGCAGCTTCTGTCTCTGATCTTTACTGCTTCATGTCTCTGTTGTCTTCAGTCCAAAGACTCAACAACCAGTGGTTTAACAGGGAGTGAGGCCCTCTAGTGGCCGCTGTGGAGAACTGCAGGTTTTAGTGGTTTAACAGGGAGTGAGGCCCTCTAGTGGCCGCTGTGGAGAACTGCAGGTTTTAGTGGTTTAACAGGGAGTGAGGCCCTCTAGTGGCTGCTGTGGAGAACTGCAGGTTTTTGTTCAGGGTTCTGGTGTTTCCTGTCACTGTGGGCCTCACAGCGCAGTAATACACAGCAGAGTCTGTCACTGCAGCAGAGGAGATCAGCAGATCCATCTGGGTTTCCGTTTTTCGAACTGTACCAGAGAATTTAGACTGAGATTCTTCCTTCGTTTCTTCAACCTCCGTATTAAATGTCAGGAACTCTGGCGGTTTCCCTGGATGTTGTCGATACCAGAAGAAATAATCTGCTGCACCTTTACTGTAATTGCAGGATAGCAACACAGAGCTGTCTACTGAACCAGTCCTCTCATCTTTCACTGGAGTAACGTGTTGACAGATGATACCTGAACAAAGAAAAAGTGACAACTTTTGTCATTGTTTTCATTTCTGTTATGATTTGTCATAAACATATTTATGACCAAATATCAAACTTACCTGTTAGTGAGGTAATGATGAAGAAAAGCTCATAGTCCATGTTGAAGAGAGTTAATGTTGGTGGTTTGTGTGCAGATCTGGACTGAATGACAAAGTGTCTCTTCAGTCATTCAGCTGCTCCTCCTCTTCCTCCTCCTCTTCCTCCTCTTTTTCTTTTTCTCTGTTCAAGAAAGAACAAAGCTTGGAAAATGAATTTGTGCTCTGGTTTTTTCACACAGCAAGAACTGCAGACACACAGAGGATGAACACAAACAGCTTTTCTCCAAAACACCAGAATTCATCACCAAAATCATTCAACCTTCGTCACAATAATCCAGAGTTTCTCCATTATTTTCTGCCTCCCCAGAAAATAATGGAGAAACCTCCTCCCTGCTGCCTTTCCCTCCCCAGAACTGAAATACTATTTCAAATCTGTTCATATTTAATAATTTATTTAGTAAAACCTTTAGCAAAATTAATTGACTATTTATCAGCTTCTTCAGTTTAGTTTTTACAAGATACATAGTTCTTAACATTTATTGTGAAAAATGTCAGTAATATTGCTAATAGTTCAGCTTGTCAGATGAGAAGAGATGAAAAGTGAATAAAATTTTGAATTATTGTTTTATTTCCTGGCCTTTTTCTGCAGTTTCCTGCTGGTGGAGTTAAAGGGCCGGGTTCTGAGCTCCTGGTTTAGGTTTAAAATACGAGTAAATTTGGACGAGAATAAATAATTTTATGAAAACTTTTCACCATAGTGCACTAAATTGTGGATTACTGAGAGTCTTGTTAGGTTATAGTTGGTCCTGGTTTAACAAATGACTAAATGTTTTAAAACATCAAAAGCTAATTTTCAGCCCATCGTTGAAACGATGTTTAAAAAAGTTTTTATTTAACAGAATGAACCAGGCTTGCTGAGCGGGTCACGTTGCATTTCACTCTATCGAAGCTTTTCAATGTAACGACCAACTTGCACCTTTATAATTTGTCTGAACTAAGTGACCATCAGACTGGGAGTAGCAGGTTGTAGATCATGTAATGTCTGCAGACGATCTGGTCCTGTTGTCTCCCTGCAGCTGCTCAGCATCTGATGTTGGAGCCTGATGAGAATTAGATTAATTTATTTATTCTAAATTATTAATTTTCTCAGATCTAAGGTGATGGTAGATCTATTGCTGTGTATTGATGTATTTGTTTTGCTTAGACTCTCGTCGTCCGTCAGCCTGCAGGGATCAACAAGCAGCTGCAGTTGATCTGATAGTTTGATGGAGTGAAATGGTTTTTGTACCACAAATTAACGTTTATATTTGAAGTCAACTCAGAGATTATTTTTTATCTTTTTATTTTTATAAGTAAAAGAAAACCTTTGAAATCAGAAAAGTCTCAGAGTGCTTTTTATGTTTTTCTCTGAGTCAAGAACTTCCTCCTGAAAGACTCTGGCATTTTGGTTTTTTGGACTATTTTGATGCAACAGTGGCCAAACACACAGTGTCCAGTTTGACATCATGTTTAATGGTTTCCTGCCTGTCAGGCTGTAATATGTATTGTCTTCTGCTGACTTATACTTCCAGTCTGAACATGTTGATTTGTTGTAGAGTTGCTGCAGACTCTAGTGAAGAGGCACTAGAAGGAAGGAACATCAGGGTGAAGGAGTGTAGAAAACATACGCTCACTCTAAAAATCTGATAAAGTTTTCACAAATCCCATCCTAATTGACCAGAATAACCCAGTCCAGGTTTGAAGCGTCTAGGATTTGTAGTTTTTAAACTAAAGTCAATTAAAGATGCAGAAAGTAGTGAAAAATGAGGTGGAATCGCCCTTTAGCCATTTCCCGAATTGGAAACCAACTTGAGCTTCGTCAGCCCTGATCACTTGTTTCTGACACTATGGAGGTAATTAAATCTATCTATTAAATTCTATATCCGTCTCTCTCTCTTTAACCAATCAGTGGAATGTTCACTGAATCCAAAACTTTGTCTGAAGTGGAGCTTATAATGTCAGTGGACAGTGAAAGCAGAGCAGCGATTCAGCCTCCAGATCATCGAAACAGCCTGAAGTGACCAAACCGTCATGAGCCACTGAAGCAGTTAGAGATTAGATTGAACACAGTGTGAGAGAAGGAAGAGTCTCACACTGTGGAGTCATTTCATTGTTTGTGTGCAGTTACATTTATTCATCTGCTTAGTGAGTGATGGCACAATGAGACTGTTCAGCTTGTTGAATATTAAACTGCATGAAAATGAAATGAAAATCCATCTGTCATAATCATTTTAAAAAACAGGACAGAATAAAGAACACTGAGAAAGTTTAGAACAACCAGTCAGGACCATCAGCACGAGAGAAAGATGATATGAGGTTTGGTCTAACATTGGACAACCGTACATGGGAGTGAGGCCCTCTAGTGGCCGCTGTGGAGAACTGCAGGTTTTAGTGGTTTAACAGGGAGTGAGGCCCTCTAGTGGCCGCTGTGGAGAACTGCAGGTTTCAGTGGTTTAACAGGGAGTGAGGCCCTCTAGTGGCTGCTGTGGAGAACTGCAGGTTTTTGTACAGGGTTCTGGTGTTTCCTGTCACTGTGGGCTGCAGAGCGCAGTAATACACAGCAGAGTCTGACGGACGGAGATCCTGGATCGTCAGGTTGAAGGATTTGTCCTTGATCTCTGCATTGAATCTGTCTTTGCTGAACTCTGGAGCTTTATCACTGGTTCTGAAGTATTGCTTCAGCATGTACTTTGGAAAACTGTTTACTTCTTGTTTATACCAGAACAAGGCATCATTTGTACCACTGGCTTTAAAGGTACATCCCAGAGTCACTGAGTTTCCTGCAGCAGCAACAACGTGTCTCTCTGTCTGCTCCACTGAGTCTCCTTTACACTCTGGGGAAGAACAGAACATGCAGAGGAAGAGATGGATCAATAGAGATGATTGATTAAAGGAGAACAATCAGCAGCTTTCCAGATTCTCCTCCATGTAGAGGAAACATGTTGATCTTTGTATCTTACCAGAGAAAAGAGCAGCCAGAATAATCCACAGCCAATGTTCCATCTGTCCAACAAGGTTTAAACCAGCAGGAGAAGCAGCTGATGTTCAACATTCAGTCTGACTGTTGTTCTCTTCACAGCACCACTTCTTATTGACACAATGCTGGAACACAGAGCACAAGGAGACGCCGCCTGCTGGAGCAGGTCGCCCCCTGCTGGAGAGGAGAGGTGCAGTTCACCACAGAGGAGACGAGGCTCCAGCAGCTGGTCAGGAGGAACTGGATCTACTGGTTCTACTGAATATTGTTAAGAGAATAAATGACCACAGAAACATCAGCTGCTGCTGTTAAAATGCATCTTTTCTTATCTCATGTAGGATTTGTTGAGTTGAATCATTTTTCTCAGTAAAGTGTCTCATTTCAACAAAAATCTTCCTGATTTGTCCCAAAGAGCCAGACAGGAGCAGCTGTTCACCCTGCAGGGTTGTAATGATTCCTAGAACCATTGACTCGATTCCTCAAAGCTTCTTAAAGTTTTGTTTTATCATGTAGTGCACCATGTTCCAGCCAGGTGATTATTTATGCTGCGCACTGTTCTCATTTCCGCCTATAAGTTGTTGCTAATTGCTCGCAGCATAATGTCCAGTTTTCAAGTTGTGACAGGGGGGATTTTATTTATTGACCATGTCAGGGTTTTAATCGATTTTTGGGTAACTGATGGCATCTTTAAAATGGGAGCGATGCATAAATATGACAACCTTTCTCCTCCCAGAGCTGCTTGCTGGTTGTATCCACCTCATTCCCAGCCCTCATGAGGCTCTGCTTGAATGTGGGACATGACATCCCCTGCAAACTGGAATCAACTTTTGTTTACATGTTAGCAACTCGCTAACCGGTTTTCTTCAGAGGTTTTCAGCTGTAAAATATGTGGGAACTCCAGCTGTTACAGCTTAACTCTGGCAGTAATGTTTCACTGCTACCTGTGAGGGGAGGGAGGATGACGAAGTCGTCAACCTGCTCTAGCATGTAGCTGCTTCACTGACTCAGTGGTTGTCTTCTGGTGGTTTTCTGTCCACCAGTGAAATGAACAGATAAAGCTTTTGGTTCTCTCTTCTAGTTTAGATTTTTCAGCCAAATTCTTCTCCTCATCTGTGGGTCGGCGACCAAACTGCTCTGCTTCTGTCAGAAACTCTCCTTTTTGTTTTTGGAGCACATTGAAACCTGCTAGAGCCACAAGGTTGTCTGATTGTTAGAGAACAGCCAAACCGGCGCAGCAGGTACCTGAGGGGTAGTTTCCACTTTCCACTGCAAGTTTCTCTCCAACGGGTTGATGTTCGGTTCGGTTCGGTTCTAACCCAGTTCTGAGTGTCTCCGTATTATGGATTGGACCACAGCAGCTGTGCTCAACTCTCCGTTTGCAGCAACACTTGGTAATGGAAAACCTTGAGGTTCTGGTTCTGATGGACTCAAATGAACCCAGATCCCTCATTTTCTTATGGACTTAAAGAAAAGTATTGCTGCCCCAAACGTAGAGATGAAGACTCAGATATTTGCTGTTTAATCTGTTGGATTTACGTGATTCAGTGAGAAGATGGAAACCAGTATCCACACATGAACTTTATTATGTTTTAAAAAACCAAACAGAAATAAAATTCACATCACACCAAGCTAATGTTATGTGGCTGTGATGTTTCCGTCTTCATTTCTGTCCGATCTTCAGACGAGCTGCTACGTCTGAGCGTTTGGTTTCTGCCGCTGATTGTGATTAAACTCATAATTACGCTCCACTGTACTGAGTAGCTCTGAACCCAGATCCCTCATTTTCTTATGGACTTAAAGAAAAGTATTGCTGCCCCAAACGTAGAGATGAAGACTCAGATATTTGCTGTTTAATCTGTTGGATTTACGTGATTCAGTGAGAAGATGGAAACCAGTATCCACACATGAACTTTATTATGTTTTAAAAAACCAAACAGAAATAAAATTCACATCACACCAAGCTAATGTTATGTGGCTGTGATGTTTCCGTCTTCATTTCTGTCCGATCTTCAGACGAGCTGCTACGTCTGAGCGTTTGGTTTCTGCCGCTGATTGTGATTAAACTCATAATTACGCTCCACTGTACTGAGTAGCTCTGATCAGACTGCATGTCCGTCTACTACTTTTACTTAATATAACTGAAAGAGATGCAAAACTTACCATGAATAAGTGTTAGCATGAAAACTATGACTCCCAGTGAAGTCACACCTCAGTCATTTCTACAGTAACCGTCCAGGAATGAGGAGGAGAGGATGGACTGAACAGCTGCTGTGCCAGCAGCCTGAACTGTCAACATGGATCCATGTTTTTATCTCGTTTCCACCAAAGTCTGACCTGAAGGTCTAGAGTTTGCAGGTTCGACTCATCAGACCAGGAAACGTCTGGTGAGTCGTGTTCTTCAGCCCTCACGCTGCCCGCATGTTTCAGGTGTTTCCCTGGTTTCAATGGGTGGATGATTAACAGGCTTTGGCTGAACTGAGTCATCTGAGTGTTGAAAAGGAGAACATCTAAAACATGCAGGGCAGCAGTTAACTGACAGGAGGGGCTCCTGGTCTGGTCTCCTTGCTACTGGAGTTCATCCATTTCTTGGAGATGTAATTTATCTCCTTCAGGTGTGAAAATAATGTGAGATTCATCTCATCATTCAAAGCTGAAGACTCTTTACTTTCACAGTAAATTTGAACCAGAATGTTCTGCATATTATTGTCTAAACTGAGTTCAGCAGGAGAAAGAGATAAAACAATGTTACCAATGTAATGTCCTGTCTATTGGCCTAGTCAAAGGTTCCTTTGCAGAACCAGCCTGCTGTTTGCCCAACAACTGGCACTTGAACCTGCCGGTCTCTGATGAACAGCAGCTGCTTCTTCACCAGCCACCAGGCCTCCGTCTGAGGAAACCGCTGAACATCCTGATGCTGGTGGAGCTGAGAACAGATTAGATCATTTAGACAACGTTAGAGACGCCATCTTAGCAATCTCTGCTGAACTCTTTTACTTTCTACTTTCACTAAAGTAATCCAGTAATAACTATTAAAGAATCGAGTGGTTAAAAATATTAGATTTTCCTGTAACTGTTCTTCTTCTGTCGGTAGTTATTGAAAAGGTATTTTATAATCTACCTGCTGTAAGAACAAGATGTGAGATAAAAAGGACCAATTGGAGCACAGATGAGAGGCTTAAGGTTGTACTGTTTCCAAACCCAGGATGTTTTCACCTCTGAGACAGAAAAGTCAAGAAAGGTACAGGAATAAAACTGGACCAATCAGCAAACGGCAGAGAGAAGAACAGCAATCAGACGGAGAAAGAGACGGACACCGGAGGTCTAATGTAGGGATATGAGGAAAATAGAATATCTCGATATTCCTTTGCTATATCATGATTCACAATAAATATCACGATACAGTCAAATGATTTCAGTGATTTTTAAACTACAGTTTCCGTGCTAGAGTGAAAAAGCTGCTTGGAGATGATGACTGTCAACTTGTCAACGGGCTGAATATCAACTGAACGCATGAAATGTTATTGAGAGACGCAGAGATTTTCAACACTATGACAACCAGATTACAAGGTCAGCCAAATGTTTTAATTAAGAAAAATAACGAGAGCTCAGCGATGCTAGCTGGACTTTGACAAGACGTGATGTGGACTTCTGAGTGTTTCGGCTCAACAAGCCGACTTTAACACCAATCCTGACACGTCATTGATGGAGCAGATTTTTAAATGAGCTAATTAATCATAGCTAGCTGCTAATAGCAGCAGCAGCTAATGTGACACAGCCATCACTTATTAATAATCACAAAATAAACATCAAGCCTAAAAACTGTAATGGGCTGAATGTTCGGTTCTTTGGGAAACAACACGTATCCTGATGCATCAGCGTTTAGGGCAGAACATTTTCAGGGACGGACTAGTGATGCATTCATAGCATGTTGGATCAACCAAACTCACAGTTAATTAGATGCCAAAAGCTTATTATTTTATTATATTATATGGTGGTGAAACTCCATTTTAACCATCGTAAATTTTAATCTCAGACTCGATGCGTCGCAGAGCCCGACTCCGAAAACTGGCTCCAGATTCTGTATCCCTCATGGGCTGAGACTCAAACCCAGAAGCAAACAGGGAATTTGGTCAGTGAAAAACCATCAACGCTGTCAGAGCAAAGAAACTGCTGACTGCAGCTGCTTTTGGCCAAGAAACTTTCAAGTCTTTTTCCAGAAGATTCAATTTGTTGGGAGTATAAAAAGTTATTTCTGCCACCACTTTAGTTTCATCGTTACAGAAAGATGGGTTGGACTGAATGAGGAGGAGTAGCATTTCTACTGGTGTCTTTATTTCCCACTCGCCCTGTGACTGACGTATCTGAGCTCCTCAGTGATTAGCAGCTGCAACCACAGAGACTCTGATCAGGCAGGAATGATCAGAATCCATCTGATATGAAGCGGAGCTGTGAAAACCACTTCCCTCCTCTTTGAAGAGGAGTCAGATATCTGTGTTCAGGTTTTTGTACAGCCTCTTCTCCACTTTGTATCACTGTGTTTCCAGAGCGCAGTAGTAGAGAGCTGAGTCTGCCAGGGTTGATTCTCTGATGCTCAGCTCAGTGGAGGAAGACGACGTTTGGGATTTGAATCGTTTTTCATCAAGGTTGAAATCAGCTGAGCCTCCTTTTCCATTTTTTAAGAGTAGAAACTGAGGAGCCTGAAGGTCAGAAGGTTGTTTGTACCAGTGAAGGTCAACATAGTCAGATGTCGTCTCGTAGTTACAGCTGAGTGAGACACGTTGTCCTTCTGTCCCTCTGACTTCATCGCTAACAGCAGATATTGAGCCTTGAGCTGTTAGTCCTGTTAAAGAGGAGAAAATGAACAACCTGATCAGTATAACTGTCTACCTGCTCAACTAAATCAACTAGTGAAATAATTAAGAACTTAATGACAAAACTGACCTCTAATGAGAGACAGAAGAAAAACGAGGGAGAGCAACATGTCTTTGGAGACCTTAGAGCCACATAGCAGATCAACAAGGTTCTTCCACTGCAGCAGGAGGAAATGATGTCATTGGATGAGCTGAAGGTCAGTGGGCGGGGCCACGTCAACTCAACCAATCAGAGAGTTTTCTGCTTCCCCAGCAGCTTCTGTCTCTGATCTTTACTGCTTCATGTCTCTGTTGTCTTCAGTCCAACGACTCAACAACCAGTGGTTTAACAGGGAGTGAGGCCCTCTAGTGGCTGCTGTGGAGAACTGCAGGTTTTAGTGGTTTAACAGGGAGTGAGGCCCTCTAGTGGCCGCTGTGGAGAACTGCAGGTTTTAGTGTGTTTAACAGGGAGTGAGGCCCTCTAGTGGCCGCTGTGGAGAACTGCAGGTTTTAGTGGTTTAACAGGGGTGAGGCCTCCTAGTGGCCGCTGTGGAGAACTGCAGGTTTTAGTGGTTTACAGGAGTGAGGCCCTTAGTGGCCGCTGTGAGGACTGCAGGTTTTAGTGTTTTAACAGGAGTGAGGCCCTCTAGTGGCCGCTGTGGAGAACTGCAGGTTTTAGTGGTTTAACAGGGAGTGAGGCCCTCTAGTGGCCGCTGTGGAGAACTGCAGGTTTTAGTGGTTTAACAGGGAGTGAGGCCCTCTAGTGGCCGCTGTGGAGGACTGCAGGTTTTAGTGTTTTAACAGGGAGTGAGGCCCTCTAGTGGCCGCTGTGGAGGACTGCAGGTTTTAGTGTTTTAACAGGGAGTGAGGCCCTCTAGTGGCCGCTGTGGAGAACTGCAGGTTTTTGTACAGGGTTCTGGTGTTTCCTGTCACTGTGGGCTGCAGAGCGCAGTAATACACAGCAGAGTCTGTCACTGCAGCAGAGGAGATCAGCAGATCCATCCGGGTTTTATCTTCACTCACGTTGAAGGACAAACCAGAAACCGGATTCAGGAGTTTTGCTCCATTTCCTGTGTGGGAGATCAGGAACTCTGGAGCTTTTCCAGGATATTGACGATACCAGAAGAAATAATCAGTCGTGGCTTGTTTTGAAGATTTATAGGACACGTTAGCAGAGCTGCCGTCTAATCTGAAGACGTCCTTATCAAGAGGAGCAAGTTGATCACAGCTGACACCTTAAAGCAGAAATATTTTTCAATCTTTAAGTTGCAAAGATTTTCATACGGAAACATTTAAATCTTAACAGTTCAAAGCATCTCGATCCAATCTGACCTGTTAGCAGGGAGGTGATGAGCAGAGACAGACCATAATAGTCCATGTTGAGCAGAGTTAATGTTGGAGAGTTGAACTGAACTGAAGGAGGAAGTTTGAGTCTCTTAGAGATCAGGAACAGATCAGCTCCTCCTCTTCCTCCTGGTTAACAGACTCTCAGCTTCAGCTGCTTTCTGATGGACTGTAGTCAATGTCAATGGTGTGAGTTTCCATGACAACACATCATCATCAGGCTGGACTAGCTCATCTCTGGACCTCCTGCTGTTTGCTTATCACTGTGGAGATGGAGACTCCATCTTAACCTGCTTCATGAACCCATTTAACACGATTCAGCCTCAGACTCAGCAAAGACTCAGGTGGAGCCTCAACCCTCACCTGGATCCATGACACCTGATGACAGACCACAGATGGAGACTGGAGGACTGAGCGTCCAACCAGGTGGTCAGTAACAGGTAGAGACTGGAGGACTGAACATCCAACCAGGTGGTCAGTAACAGGTAGAGACTGGAGGACTGAACATCCAACCAGGTGGTCAGTAACAGGTAGAGACTGGAGGACTGAGCGTCCAACCAGGTGGTCAGTAACAGGTAGAGACTGGAGGACTGAACATCCAACCAGGTGGTCAGTAACAGGTAGAGACTGGAGGACTGAACATCCAACCAGGTGGTCAGTAACAGGTAGAGACTGGAGGACTGAGCGTCCAACCAGGTGGTCAGTAACAGGTAGAGACTGGAGGACTGAGGTCCAACCAGGTGGTCAGTAACAGGTAGAGACTGGAGGACTGAACATCCAACCAGGTGGTCAGTAACAGGTAGAGACTGGAGGACTGAGCGTCCAACCAGGGGGTCAGTAACAGGTAGAGACTGGAGGACTGAACGTCCAACCAGGTGGTCAGTAACAGGTAGAGACTGGAGGACTGAACATCCAACCAGGTGGTCAGTAACAGGTAGAGACTGGAGGACTGAGCGTCCAACCAGGTGGTCAGTAACAGGTAGAGACTGGAGGACTGAGCGTCCAACCAGGTGGTCAGTAACAGGTAGAGACTGGAGGACTGAGTGTCCAACCAGGTGGTCAGTAACAGGTAGAGACTGGAGGACTGAACATCCAACCAGGTGGTCAGTAACAGGTAGAGACTGAAGGACTGAACATCCAACCAGGTGGTCAGTAACAGGTAGAGACTGGAGGACTGAGCGTCCAACCAGGTGGTCAGTAACAGGTAGAGACTGGAGGACTGAGCGTCCAACCAGGTGGTCAGTAACAGGTAGAGACTGGAGGACTGAGCGTCCAACCAGGTGGTCAGTAACAGGTAGAGACTGGAGGACTGAACGTCCAACCAGGTGGTCAGTAACAGGTAGAGACTGGAGGACTGAGCGTCCAACCAGGTGGTCAGTAACAGGTAGAGACTGGAGGACTGAGTGTCCAACCAGGTGGTCAGTAACAGGTAGAGACTGGAGGACTGAACATCCAACCAGGTGGTCAGTAACAGGTAGAGACTGAAGGACTGAACATCCAACCAGGTGGTCAGTAACAGGTAGAGACTGGAGGACTGAGCGTCCAACCAGGTGGTCAGTAACAGGTAGAGACTGGAGGACTGAGCGTCCAGCCACCTGGTTGGACGCTCAGTCCAACCAGAGATGACCAGAGGCTGAGTAAAGAGCTGGTGGAGCTTTGGGTCACGGAGGGAACAGTCAAATCATCTGAAATGTGAACAAAACAGAAGAGATGGTTGTTGGGTTCAGGAGGAACAGGGTCAAAGGTCAAACCCTATTTCCATCATTAGAGAAGTGAAGGTGATGAGAAAGATAAAAACCTGGATGTTCATCTGGACAAGAGGAAGAACCACCAGAACCACCAGAACCATCAGAACCACTAGAACCATCAGAATCACTAGAACCATCAGAACCACTAGACCCATCAGAACCATCAGAACCAGCAGAATCATCAGAACCACTAAACACCAGAACCATCAGGACACTAGAACACTAGAACCATCAGAACCAGCAGATCATCAGAACCACTAGAGCCACCAGAACCATCAGAACCACTAGAACCACCAGAACCATCAGAACCACTGAACCACTAGAACCATCAGACAGCAGAATCATCAGAACACAGAACCATCAGGACCACTGAACCACTAGAACCACCAGAACCATCAGAACCACTAGAACCACTAGAACCATCAGAACTACCAGACAGAGAACCATCAGAACCACTAGAACCATCAGAACCATCAGAACCAGCAGAATCATCAGAACCACTGAACCACCAGAACCAGCAGACCATCAGAACCACTGAAACACCAGAACCATCAGAACCACCAGAACCACAGAACATCAGAACCATCAGACCACCAGAACCATCAGGACCACCAAACCATCAGGACACCAGAACCATCAGGACCCAGAATCATCAGAACCACTAGAACCACTAGAACCACCAGAACCATCAACCACTAGAACCACTAGACCACTGAACCATCAGAACCATCAGAACCACTAGAACCATCAGAACATCAGAACAGCAAATCATCAGAACACTAGAACCACCAGAACCATCAGAACCACTAGAACCACTAGAACCATCAGAACCATCAGAACCACTAGAACCACTAGAACCATCAGAACCATCAGGACCACCAGAACCATCAGGACCTCAGAACCATGGGACCACCAGAACCATCAGGACCATCAGACCATCAGGACACCAGAACCTAAAGAGGCTCAACAGCCTGACTAAGAAGGCTGGTTCTGTTCTGGTTCTGGTTCTGACTGTGGAACCTCTGGAGATGATGATACAAAGAATGATTCTTCGTAAAATCCAGAAGATTACGGCCAACCCCGAGCATCTTCAGTCAGAGGCTTCTTCAGACTCGCTGTAACACAGACGGCTACAGGAGATCTTTCCTGCCAACAGCAACAACAGTAACTGAAGAATCTAAATTAATGATTTACAACATTTATTTTTCCTTTGGGATTAATAAAGTTATTTTGAATGTGAATATTGAGATCGATAGTTTGAGATTACTGAAGGGTTCTGAAGATGGAGGAAGTTGATCTGGGCCGACTGCAAGCCAAAGGACTGAACTTTGACCTCCAGGGGTTTTGGATTAGTGGCTACAATGAAATACCCCTGGACTCAACTATGCAACAATCTAAAACGTTGAAACACATATTCATACTTTATTAATGCTGCCTGCCTGTGTTGATGCGTCTGTGATCTGATAGTCAATTCAGGAACTGTGATGGCATCTCCAGAAATCCTTTTCATGGCTTATGTAGGTAACCAGCTTCTCCATACGGTGTGACTGAAGGGACACATGACCATAAACAACAGAAGCAGATTAAATCTCATATGATTTGAACAGTTAAAGATCAAATATTTTATAAAGTCTTAAACTCTGGGATGCTGAATGTCAAGTGTTACACGTCTGCAGACTTCTTGGAGTATTTCTGCACCGATTTCAGTCGAAAAATTATGTCTCTGTTGTCTTCAGTCCAACGACTCAACAACCAGTGGTTTAAACAGGGAGTGAGGCCCTCTAGTGGCCGCTGTGGAGAACTGCAGGTTTTAGTGGTTTAACAGGGAGTGAGGCCCTCTAGTGGCCGCTGTGGAGAACTGCAGGTTTTTGTACAGGGTTCTGGTGTTTCCTGTCACTGTGGGCTGCAGAGCGCAGTAATACACAGCAGAGTCTGTCACTGCAGCAGAGGAGATCAGCAGATGAAGCGTCTTTGTTGTTTTCTCGTGTCTCAATGAAAGCCTTCCTGTTGTGTCTGAATATCCTGAGGTGACCAGCTGTGGAGATGAACTGGGCGTCTGTCGGTACCACAGGAGCAGGTTTACTGTTCCTGAATAGTTGCAGGACAGAGTCACATTGTTTCCTTCCAAGTCCAGTTGATCGTCTTTAAATGGTGTCAGTAAATCCTCAGAGGATCCTGGAAACAACAGATTGATATTTCAATTTGAACAAACTCAAAGCTCCAGATGTTTTCCTGCCTCCTGTCTCCTTCTCCGCCTGCTGCATCTTTAGATGACTCACCTGGCTGAAGGCAGAAGGTCATCATGATGCAGGAGCAAAGCAGCAGCAGCATGATTTCCCTGGTACTGACAGAAGAACAGAGAAAAGGCAGCAGCTCTTCAGCTCCAACACCAAGTCTGTCAGAGTGAAGCTCCTCCCCTCACTGAGCTCCGGCTGCATCCGGCCTGGTGACGGTCGTCCCATTAAACCCAGTCCAACCTCAGACTGAGTCTGTTAGAACCAGTCGGAGTGATTCAGACCTGGATCTGGAGGGAACGCTGCAGCTCTTCAACAAACGTTTCTCATCTGTTCTGCCTGGGAGACAAGAACACCTGATGGCACCTGGTCTGTGGAGTGACAGAGAGCTGGAACACAGAACCACAGCAGAGCACAGAACCTGGTATCGCTGCCCTCTAGTGGACCTGAATGGCTGAGGGTTAACCCTAACCCTGAACTAGAATCCCTGACCTTAAACTGACCTCTAATGAGAGACAGAAGCAAAATGAGGGAGAGCAACATGTCTTTGGAGACCTTAGAGCCACACAGCAGATCAACAAGGTTCTTCCACTGCAGCAGGAGGAAATGATGTCATTGGATGAGCTGAAGGTCAGTGGGCGGGGCCACTTCAACTCAACCAATCAGAGAGTTTTCTGCTTCCCCAGCAGCTTCTGTCTCTGATCTTTACTGCTTCATGTCTCTGTTGTCTTCAGTCCAAAGACTCAACAACCAGGGAGTGAGGCCCTCTAGTGGCCGCTGTGGAGAACTGCAGGTTTTAGTGGTTTAACAGGGAGTGAGGCCCTCTAGTGGCCGCTGTGGAGAACTGCAGGTTTTTGTACAGGGTTCTGGTGTTTCCTGTCACTGTGGGCCTCACAGCGCAGTAATACACAGCAGAGTCTGTCACTGCAGCAGAGGAGATCAGCAGATCCATCCGAGTTTTTATCTTCTTTCACCCTAATTGAGAAACCACGAACCGATTCTGGAGTGTATCTCCTGTTCCTGAGTGGGAGATCAGGAACGCTAGAGGTTTTCCAGGATATTGACGATACCAGAAGAAATAATCACCATAAACAGCAGCTTTAGAGTAACTGTAGGACACAGTAACAGAGCTGCCCTCTGAACTGAACTCCTCAATCTTCCCTGCAGTGAGTTGTTGACATTTTACACCTGAAGGAAGAAAAAACTGATATAAGTGAAGAACAACAAGGATCAGATTATTCTCTGAAAGACTCCAACCAACCTGATCCAGTGATCAGAACCAGCAGAGAGAATCCAGATGTGAGCAGAGACAGCATGTTGAGCAGAGTTAATGTTGGAGAGCTGAGCTGAAGGAGGAAGTTTGAGTCTCTTTAGAGTTCAGGACAGATCAGCTCCTCCTCTTCATCCTCTTCCTCACAGCTTCTGCTGCTTTCTGATGGAAACATAGTTATTTCAGAACATTAAAAGATAAGACCTTAAATGTACTTTATTCTGCTGAAGATAACAGTTTCTATATAAACAACCCACAATTGTCTTGTGACCTTGTGCTGCTGTGTGTCTGTTGGTTAAATGAAGATTTTTTACTTTTGGCTGATTTTAGCTCGATGACTTTATGACGAATTTAATTTCTAGTTTTAATTTCCAAATCTAAATTGTACCTTCATGGTCTGCATGATACATGTGGTTCCTGTTGTCCAAAGGATTTCACCTCAACATTGAAGGAAGTGGATGCAGAGGAGAGAATCATCCTCTGATCTGCTGAGGTCACCAAGGTCAGCTGAGCTAACCAGAAACATGTTCTGACCCAAAGCTTCAAATGTTCCCACCAGAGGTCCTTCTAGATCTTTTTGATATCCGTCTTCTTGATATAAAAAACATTGGTCATGTACTATTTTTATCCACCAAATCATAATCATATTACTATCGTCTATTTAGCCGCATTTTATGCAATTTAGTTAATATTCACCGTGAATCCAGATCCTATCACACATAAAGCAGGTGAATGCATTTACATTTCTCTCCATAGTGACAACAACCACTGACTGTTGTTGCAATAACTTATAATGAATTAAATTAAGCGACTTCACTTAAATTAGCATCACTTCACCTGCTGGTGTCTGAACGCTCAGCTTCACAAATTCTTCCTGGTCGCATCTGCAGAGAAAACTGGATTAATTCATGCGTCATTGCATCTGTCTGATCAAACAGATCAATTTAACTCTGTGAGTGTTTTACCCTGTGTGATCCAGTTTGGACTTTTATGAGGATTTTTGATATTTTTTGCATGAATTTGCTTTTCTTCTTGAAACGGACAGATGTTACATCTGCTACGATCCTCCAGAGAGCCGCTCTCCTGGGTAACATGCACCAAGGCTCCATTTGTTAAATCCACAGGGTGAGTTAAGTTTAATTCTTTGCAGAGCCGCATCCGCATCAGTTGTGCAGCGGACTGGGCATGTTACAGTCTAATTAACTTCTGCACCGTTAATTATTTCCTAAAGATAAATTACCGACTCCTCTGTTTAGACTATAAATGGATTAAAACAACGTTGCATTCGCTACGTTGTTTACGTTGCTACATTGTTTACGTTGCTACGTTGTTTACGTTGCTACGTTGTTTACGTTGCTATGTTGCTGGTGCTTCCATTTCCAACTTGGTGTTTCTAGATGTTACTTCCTATTTCGTTCTCAAAGTGACAGGATGCAGACAGCAGTAACCACCTGCTGATGCTGAATCAGTTCTGAGGTCCAGCCCGACTCACCAGATTATCCATGTCACACACAGTAAAAAGCGAAAACTTCTAAGTACTAGGTAAGTGCGATAAATGTAAAACCACAAATGTAAGAGTGACAAATAATAATTCAAATAGTCATTTTTCTTCCCAGTGGCGCCTTAAGACCTGAAGCCACGTCCCTCTCACACATTTGCCCTGTTTGTGTTTTCACTAAAGTTGTCAAAGTGACTCCTGCTGGTCTTCACTGCTGTCTGCACCAGAATCTCACCTCATCCTGTCGGGTAGCAAAGCCTTTTATAAAATACCAAACAGAATCTGAATGTTCTGGGTCCATTTGGCCCAAAATATCGATAGTCATATTTGTAAGTGTTGTCTGTAAGTAACAGAAGCTGAATTACAGAAACACGGATTGGAAAAGTTTGAACCATTTCAGTCTCTTCAGCTGCTCCAGTCATTTCATACCAAACACCAGATGATCCTGCAGTTTGTCTACAAGCAGAAACATGAAACACTATAAATCACTGCAGCGCCTTAAGCTAACAGACTGATGGTGAGACTGGGACCAGTGGGTCAACTAACTGGTTCCCCTGACTTCTCCCACTTTGAACTGTTGGACAGGAACCAGGTGAAGATGATGCTGCTTCAGGTTAGTTTGGCTCCAGCAGCTGCATCTCATCTTAATGTAACCTGATATAGGAGGCCCTCTAGTGGCCGCTGTGGAGAACTGCAGGTTTTAGTGGTTTAACAGTGAGTGAGGCCCTCTAGTGGCCGCTGTGGAGAACTGCAGGTTTTAGTGGTTTAACAGGGAGTGAGGCCCTCTAGTGGCCGCTGTGGAGAACTGCAGGTTTTAGTGGTTTAACAGGGAGTGAGGCCCTCTAGTGGCCGCTGTGGAGAACTGCAGGTTTTTGTTCAGGGTTCTGGTGTTTCCTGTCACTGTGGGCCTCACAGCGCAGTAATACACAGCAGAGTCTGTCACTGCAGCAGAGGAGATCAGCAGATCCATCTGGGTTTCCGTTTTTCGAACTCTACCAGAGAATTTAGACTGAGATTCTTCCTGCGTTTCTTCAACCTCCGTATTAAATGTCAGGAACTCTGGCGGTTTCCCTGGATGTTGTCGATACCAGAAGAAATAATCTGCTGCACCTTTACTGTAATTGCAGGATAGCAACACAGAGCTGTCTACTGAACCAGTCCTCTCATCTTTCACTGGAGTAACGTGTTGACAGATGATACCTGAACAAAGAAAAAATGACAACTTTTGTCATTGTTTTTATTTCTATTATGATTTGTCATAAACATATTTATGACCAAATATCAAACTTACCTGTTAGTGAGGTAATGATGAAGAAAAGCTCATAGTCCATGTTGGAGAGAGTTAATGTTGGTGGTTTGTGTGCAGATCTGGACTGAATGACAAAGTGTCTCTTCAGTCATTCAGCTCCTCCTCCTCTTCCTCCTCCTCTTCTTTTTCTCTTTCTCTGTTCAATCAAGAAAAACAAAAGCTTGAGAAAAATAATTTGTGCTCTGGTATTTCCAAACAGCAAGAACTGCAGACACACAGAGGATGAACACAAACAGCTTTGCTCCAAAACACCAGAATTCAAAATTCAACAGGCAGCAGCTGCAGTTGATCTGATTGTTTGGTGAAGGAGTGAAAAGGTTTTGGTACCACAAATTAATGTTTATATTTGAAGTCAACTCAGAGATTATTTTTTATTTTTATAAAGAAACTCTTTGAAATCAGAAAAGTCTCAGAGTGCTTTTTATTTTTTCTCTGAGTCAAGAACTTCCTCCAGAAAGACTCTG
Organism: Poecilia picta; assembly: GCA_033032245.1. NCBI lineage: Eukaryota > Metazoa > Chordata > Actinopteri > Cyprinodontiformes > Poeciliidae > Poecilia > Poecilia picta. Next base: position 609,913 of record CM065369.1, on the reverse strand, counting down.
GCATTTTGGTTTTTTGGACTATTTTGATGCAACAGTGGCCAAACACACAGTGTCCAGTTTGACATCATGTTTAATGGTTTCCTGCCTGTCAGGCTGTAATATGTATTGTCTTCTGCTGACTTATACTTCCAGTCTGAACATGTTGATTTGTTGTAGAGTTGCTGCAGACTCTAGTGAAGAGGCACTAGAAGGAAGGAACATCAGGGTGAAGGAGTGTAGAAAACATACGCTCACTCTAAAAATCTGATAAAGTTTTCACAAATCCCATCCTAATTGACCAGAATAACCCAGTCCAGCTTTGAAGCGTCTAGGATTTGTAGTTTTTAAACTAAAGTCAATTAAAGATGCAGAAAGTAGTGAAAAATGAGGTGGAATCGCCCTTTAGCCATTTCCCGAATTGGAAACCAACTTGAGCTTCGTCAGCCCTGATCACTTGTTTCTGACACTATGGAGGTAATTAAATCTATCTATTAAATTCTATATCCGTCTCTCTCTTTAACCAATCAGTGGAATTTTCACTGAATCCAAAACTTTGTCTGAAGTGGAGCTTATAATGTCAGTGGACAGTGAAAGCAGAGCAGCGATTCAGCCTCCAGATCATCGAAACAGCCTGAAGTGACCAAACCGTCATGAGCCACTGAAGCAGTTAGAGATTAGATTGAACACAGTGTGAGAGAAGGAAGAGTCTCACACTGTGGAGTCATTTCATTGTTTGTGTGCAGTTACATTTACTCATCTGCTTAGTGTGTGATGGCACAATGAGACTGTTCAGCTTGTTGAATATTAAACTGCAAGAAAATGAAATGAAAATCCATCTGTCATAATCATTTTAAAAAACAGGACAGAATAAAGAACACTGAGAAAGTTTAGAACAACCAGTCAGGACCATCAGCACGAGAGAAAGATGATATGAGGTTTGGTCTAACATTGGACAACCGTACATGGGAGTGAGGCCCTCTAGTGGCCGCTGTGGAGAACTGCAGGTTTTGTACAGGGTTCTGGTGTTTCCTGTCACTGTGGGCCTCACAGCGCAGTAATACACAGCAGAGTCTGTCACTGCAGCAGAGGAGATCGTCATGGACATTTCTTCTTTGTTTCCTTTAAATGTCATCCTGTCCAGACTTTCTGCTCCACCAAAAGGTGAGTGAGACTTCAGGAACTCTGGATGTTGTCTGGATTTTGTCGATACCAGAATAAATAATTAGCTGAATCTTTGTTGTAGCTGCAGGTCAGATTAACAGAGCTGCCCTCTGAACTGAACTCCTCAATCTTCCCTGCAGTGAGTTGTTGACATTTTACACCTGAAAGAAGAAAAATCTGATATAAGTGAAGAACAACAAGGATCAGATTATTCTCTGAAAGACTCCAACCAACCTGATCCAGTGATCAGAACCAGCAGAGAGAATCCAGATGTGAGCAGAGGACAGCATGTTGAGCAGAGTTAATGTTGGAGAGCTGAGCTGAAGGAGGAAGTTTGAGTCTCTTTAGAGTTCAGGACAGATCAGCTCCTCCTCTCTCCTCCTGTTGTGCATCAAGAAGTAGAAAAGTCTTCGGACCAACATGTAGGACTGATCTGCAGCTCGGGATCCTGTAGAAAACCACAGTTACCGCTGGAAGGTGGGAGCAGCATCATGACCACGTCCAAGTTCGGATTGTGATCAAACTGTCTCTGTTTTAGGAAACAGTTTGATCAGGACTACCTGACGGGAGCGGGCATAAGTCACTGTTACAAGGTACGCTGCTGCTGGCGCTCTGATTTAAACCAGAAAGATAGAGCGCATCGTCCCAGTTCTAAAGTCCATCCTTTACAGGACGAGAACAGAGACAGGATCATTGGTAAGTTTTACTGATTCAGGTTCAGTTCTGTGGTTTGTCAGACTGAAAGACTTCTCATACCTTCTTGTCCAGATGGAAACATCTCAGGTCAGTTTACACGATTTTACAGAAACAGACCAACTGAAAGCATTTCACACGTCTTATGATGAGAACTGAGTTCTTCAGAGGAATGGCTCAGGTTGAGCAACTTGACGCCACGTCTGCTGAATCCATCATGAGGTTTGGTTTCTTTCTAAATTTGCTCTGTTCGGATGAATTCTCTACATCTCTTATTGTGATGGGGATTTTCAGCGTTTCTCTTGTGACTCTTGGAGAGGAAAACCATCGAAGCAGAGCAGCGACTGAGGCCTTTTTACAAGGGGCCGTGTAGGACAAAATCTATGTTTTGCTTCTCACACACTACTGAAAGCTCATACACAAATACAAAATACAAAAAATGGCATATAAACTAATAAAATATAGACTCATTTTTGTGTGTGTGAGAGTCGTCACGGAAGAGGTGGGGCATAATTTGGAGATCAGATCACGCATGCGTTGATAGCACAGATATCAAGTCGGATATTGGAGCTCCACGGTGTGAGCGGCATCGAGTTCAAGGATAATCCGATTTATGAACACAAATTTTGGCCAGCCGTTCTCTAGCGCTCCCTCTTCAAGCACTCAAACGTTCACTTAGGACTTTTTCCAGTTCTAAGGCCTCTTACTCTGGCTATAACGCCGGATCTAAGGCTGCTTTCTCTGGCTATAACGCCTTACCTCGGCGTTAGAACCATAAGTGAACCTCTGGGTGCTTGAGGAAGGAGCTCTAGAGAACGGCTGGCCAAAATTAGTGTTCATAAATCGGATTAACCTTCAGCTAAACGCCGCTCCAATATCTAACTTGAAGCTAACTTCACTGTGGTATCAACGCATGCGCGATCTGATCTCCAGATGATGCCCCGCCTCTTCTGTGATGACTCTCACACTCACAAAAATGAGTCTATATTTTATTAGTTTATATGTACAATCTTAGTCTGTTCTGTATGCATGTGAGAAAAAAACTTGTATGCGTGTGTGATATTTTAGTAGTGTGTTTGCACGATTTTAGTATTTTGTGTGTGAGAGAGAAAAATTATACCTGTGACATTTTAATAGTATGCATGTGCAGTTTTAATATTTTGTGTGTGTGTGAGAGTTTTTAGTAGTGTGTGAGAGACACAACATAGTTTTTGTCCTAAATGGCCCCTCATACCTTCTTGTGCAGCCATTCTTAATCACAGAGCTACTGCCAACAGCGCCTCCTAGAGGTCTGCAAGAAACTCCCATGTTTTTATGTGGCCGGTTTAGTAAAGTTTAAGAAACCAGAGATATGTAGGTTCTGGTTTAGTAAGTTTGGCGCTGTAGAAACCATGAGATATTTAGTAGGTTCTCAGAGTGAGGCCCTCTAGTGGCCGCTGTGGAGAACTGCAGGTTTTAGTGGTTTAACAGGGAGTGAGGCCCTCTAGTGGCCGCTGTGGAGAACTGCAGGTTTTAGTGGTTTAACGGGAGTGAGGCCCTCTAGTGGCCGCTGTGGAGAACTGCAGGTTTTAGTGGTTTAAACAGGGAGATGAGGCCCTCTAGTGGCCGCTGTGGAGAACTGCAAGGGTTTTATGGTGTAATCAGGTTTTGTAGGTTCTGGTGTTTCCTGTCACTGTGGGCCTCACAGCGCAGTAATACACAGCAGAGTCTGTCACTGCAGCAGAGGAGATCAGCAGTTTATGTTTCTTCCCTCCACATTGATGTCCAGTCCAGTATTTTGCTCCGTCATATATTTCCTGATCCCAGGTGGTAGAGCAGGAACTCTGGAGGTTTTCCAGGATGTTGGCGATACCAGTAGAACTCATCACTTCCAGATGCTTCCTTAGAAAACGTGTAGCTCAGAGAAACGGAGTCGCCCTCTGAAGCGAAGTTTTCTGCCACCAGAGGAGATAGTTGTTGAGACTCAACACCTGAAGGCAGAGAAACATGTTAGTCACAAAACTAAACTGAGTCACAATCGCAAAAGTTTAGAATATGATTATCAACATATTTATAATCCAATCTGACCTGTTAGCAGGGAGGCGATGAGCAGAGACAGACCATAATAGTCCATGTTGAGCTGAGTTAATGTTGGAGAGTTGAACTGAACTGAAGGAGGAAGTTTGAGTCTCTTAGAGATCAGGAACAGATCAGCTCCTCCTCTTCCTCACAGCTTCAGCTGCTCACTGCTGGATATATAAAGTTTTTACTTCTGAACTTTCTAAACAATCAATTATGTAAAAAGACAAAATGAGAAGTGAACTTAACAGAGTAAAGTTTGTAGATAAACTATTTTATTCAAACTGTTCTGCTTGATATTTTCATAAAATAATAATATAATTTATTGACTGAGAGATTTTTTAAAAAAAAATTTTAATCAAATTCTGAATTTTTTAAAATCAAATTCAGATAAAAAGCCACACACACATACATATATATATATAAAAAAAAATTCCCTTCTCACCCTCTGCGGGTGCTCTCTTTCATCCTCTGACCTCTGACCTCTACCAGAGGCCTGGGAGCTTGAGGTTCTCCTCCAGTATCTTGGCTGTGCCTAGTACTGCACATTTCTGGACTGAGATGTCTGATGTTGTTCCTGGGATCTGTTTTAGCCACTGCTCCAGTTTGGGGGTTTCTGCCCCGAGGGCCCCGATGACCACAGGCACCACTGTGGTCTTCACCTTCCAGTTCTTTTCCAGTTCCTCCCTGAGGTCCTGGTATTTCTCCAGTTTCTCATGCTCCTTTTTCCTGATGTTGTATCACTTGGTATAGCTACATCCACCACAACGGCTTTCCTCTGTTCTTTATCCACCACCACAATGTCCGGTTGGTTCTCCATCACCATCTTAATGGTATATATATATATATATATATATATATATTATATATATATATATATATATACTGTATATATATATATATATATATATATATATATGTATATATATATATATATATATATATATATATATATATATATATATATATATATATATATATATTGTGGTGGATGTAGCTATACCAAGTGACTACAACATCAGGAAAAAGGAGCATGAGAAACTGGAGAAATACCAGGGCCTCAGGGAGGAACTGGAAAAGAACTGGAAGGTGAAGACCACAGTGGTGCCTGTGGTCATCGGGGCCCTCGGGGCAGAAACCCCCAAACTGGAGCAGCGGCTAAAACAGGAACAACATCAGACATCTCAGCACTAGGCACAGCCAAGATACTGGAGGATCCTCAAGCTCCCAGGCCTCTGGTAGAGGTCAGAGGTCAGAGGATGAAAGAGAGAGAGAGAGAGAGAGAGAGAGAGAGAGAGAGAGAGGAGAGAGAGAGAGAGACCACCCGCAGAGGGTGAGAAGGGAATTTTTTTATATATATATATATATACTGTATATATATATATATATATATATATATTATATATATTATATATATATATATATATATATATATATATATATATATATATATATATATACAGTATATATATAGCGATAAAAGCTGGTATCTCTTGAATCGTTACAAAATAAATCTATATTTCCTCCTTCAGCCACTGGCTGCATGTCGACACCTTGAGATGCCAGGAGACCTGAATCCTGAACATCATGGAGTCGTCCCAGTTCTCCATATAACCATTCATTTTAAACTGGTTCTACTGGTCCAGTGTCCAGACAGAGGGACGACCAGCAGCCCAGCATCAGGACCTGTTTGTCCTGAAGATCCAGCAGCTTCATCTTCCTCATCCTGACTCTCACACTGACAGGAGGAACCACAGAGTCTGTTAGGTTGAAGCTCATCTTCTGAAGTCCAGATGTTTTTCAGGTTCCAGAGGAATCACCTCAAACCAGATGTTGGACTGGATTTTATTTCATTTTTGAATGTTAGAGCCTCATTTTCACCAGTGGAGCTATAAAGGTTGAAACAGGTTATTATTTTGGAGAAAATCTCATCAACATCAATATTTACACTAAATAAGAGGCAAAACATTGTGATAGAGGAAAAGCCTCTCAGACTCTGATCTCAAAGCCAGATGCCAGAGAGCAATAAACTGTTTTTTTTATATTAGACAATTAATTTCATTTCACATAATTATTGCGGTAGAAGCCGTTTGTTTGTTAGATACTTAATGAAACATATTATCCGTGTTTGATGTTTGTTGTAAATGACGTATAGTCACAAAGAACGAGGTAATTAGTCCAAGTTTGTCATTTATTGAACGTTGAGAAACTACAGCGGTTGTGATGAGCCACAGGAAAGGTAAACAACCTGAACAGGTGATCAACTCTAAACCAGTGTTTTTCAACCACTGTGCCTCGGCACACTAGTGGACCATGAGTGATCGTCAGATGTGCTGTGAAAATTATCCAATTTCTCCTACCGTATTTTCCGGACTATAAGCTGCTTCTTCTTTCCTGAGCTTTGAACCATGCAGCTTGTAGCTCGGTGCAACTTTTTGGTGGATTTTCCTTCGACCACCAGGGGGGGCTCTTTAGCAGGAAGTGAGTCTTTGGAAGTCAAAATTGGAAATCAAAGAAGAATGCGCTAATTTTCATTTTTAGAACATGCACATGCTAGCAGCCATGCTAGCAGCCATGCTAGCAGCCATGCTAGCAGCAGGCACGACGGAGAAATGTTTTAAACTCATATGATGCAGTTCTAAGTTGAAGAGTATTGATCTGACAGGACAGGAGGGAAATAAAGCCGCTGCAGGTAAACTCGGCGTGAACTAAACCAGATCTGGAGACGGATGACTACGTTCTTAGTATATCCAGCAGTCATTAGGCCGCTGCCCTCTGCTGCCCTCTGCTGGGTCCTTATGGGAAACCGAGAGCAGCAGAGACACCAGCGGCCTGCAGCCCGGTGCGGCTTATAGAAGTTTCTGGGGTGTTTATTTGATTCCTATTATTCAAGACACTGTGATAAGGCGGCTACAGAGTGTCTTTGTTTACATTGTTGGTTGGTGTTGTGCCTCGGGATTTTTTCAGTTAAAACAATAAAACAATGTATCTTGGCTCAAAAAAGGTTGAAAAACACTGATCTGAACCACTCGCAAATTTTTATTCTCTCTTTGTCATTTAAGCACACCCGTTGCCGTGGCAACCTCCTCCGCCCGCAATCCGACCACAGATTAAGTTAAAATCAAAACATTCAGTCGTTACGATATCAGGTTTTCAGGCTTGATATTTATTCAGCCTCATTAATTAGCATCATGGACACAGCAGGTGGTTGATTAGTTCATTTTAATCTCGTTAGTTTGATAATGGAACCGAAACCACAGAATTCAACACCTTGTTGAAACAATAATGATTATTATTGTTGTTGTGTCATTAATTTGACACGTTTTGTTGATTTGTTGTTGTTCCTTAATAAAGTTATGACCGTTTTAAGCCAATCAGAGGACGAGCTGCTCTCAGCCTCCTGATGCTGATCGACTCCAAACCTTCAGGGATCCACATGTTGCTCTGCTGCTCTAGCGAAGAACAGTTCAGAAACAACATGAAATGGGAGAAACGTTATTTATTAACTGATTAAGTCTGTTT